>CAUZXS010000234.1:57500-100000 GCA_963585895.1 Sepioteuthis lessoniana | reverse complement strand
GGAGTTTGAAGGTAATATAAGGCCAATGAATTGAGGATAGTGGAGATAGGCGAGAAGGAGGGCAAGCAGTACAGTGGAAGACGGAGGTAGACGCGATGTAGTAGGGAAAGCCAGCACACAGAAGAGTTTACTCCAGGGTCCGGTTGAGCAGCCATGAAAAACGGCCATAACTTTGGGGTCAAAATATTTCAGTAATGTTCGGTCTCCAGCTCTCTCTCACACGCAAACTTGGAACAACCCTTTCGAAACTTACAAATAAAGATGTGAGGTAAAATATATTATAAAGAAGTCTTCCTGCGTCTTCCTTGCGTGCGTCATTTGTTCTTGCGACTTTATCATCGGGCGTTTTAATTATTATTGCATCGGTATGTATCCAGCATATATATGTATATTTCTGCATGAATCGGCAGATGACTATATAACACTAAGTATAAGGGTTATCATTATAGGAAATGGAAATAGCATCCTGAGTTCAAATCCTGGACAAGGTTGTTTGTGTTTCACTTCATGTTAATGCTCTTGGGAAAGGTACAAATCCATCAGTTCCCTCTCCTCCAGCTATGGATAAATAGTAGGGCAGACTATTTTTTTTGGTTAGTTTTTTTTTTAAGTCTTGGTTAGGCAACCAGTCTAGAAGGAAAACTATGAATTCAAACTATCTTTACTCTACTGACCTACCCATAGCAGATGGGCTGAGTGAATGCATACAAGTGAAATGATGTATGCAACTTAGTCTCTCAACAATTCTGCCTTGCTTCAGAGCATGTAAAGCATCATTCAGACATCAAATTCTTTTCTTTCTCAACATTTTCTTTTTAATAAATTTTTAAAGTAGTAACCACTGCTACACTGGCCTTGTGCCAGACTTAGCCTAACCAAGTAACTATTAACAACTCTAGTAATTATTAACAAAACATATGGATGTTTACTAAAGGATGCCCACTTGATTCTTTCTGCCTGAAGAAGCTGCTTTGATTTAGTAGAAAGCCAAATTTCTGACCATGACTTTCATTCTAGGTCATAATCAGCTGAATGAGACATTTTTTCAATTATAGTTTCTGGCCCCAAATCAAGTCAATTTTATCCCAACTCATGTTTAATTAAAGATTTAAGATATTTGTAAGAGATTTTGTAGCCAAATTGCTCTGAACCAATTGGGAAACTACCTTATAATTTAATTTTCCAAAAGCAACCTCATGATACTAAAATAATCAACTTGAAAAATATAGAAAAGTTTATTTTAGTTGTGAAAACTGTTATAAGAAAATTGTCTTTTCTTTAGATAAATGTTTAATAGCATGAGCACCCCACACATATAGACGCACGCACACATACACACACAGCATTAACTTTGCCCCTGTCGAGGTTGTCAATGAGTGAAATAACTTTTCATTATTATTAATACCTGAGCAGTAGTTAGAGGAGAGTAGTTTGCCCAAATACTCTCAGTAATAACTGCCTTAATTCATGACCATCAACTAAGTCTTTCTTCCTGATTTTCAAATGCATTTCTTCTGTAAAAGCACTACATTTACATCAGAGAAATAACCTTTTTTTTCAATGGTATTGACAGTTTTCAATCCTGACCACTGACAATCCCTCTCTGCCTGATTTAATATATTTACATAATAAAAACATCAGCAATACATTTACGTTCTACAAATAATACTCCTATTTTATCAATAATATTTGCTTTAATTCATGTCCAGTGTCCGATTTTCTATGTATTTCTATAGACAAATTATTAGCATTGCATTTACATTAAACAAAAAATCAACCTTTTCTATCTAATTTCTGATTATTCCTGACTCCTGACAATCCCTTACTTCTTGATTTTCAATGAATTTCTGAGAATTCATGCTTTTCTGAGGATATTAGTGCTTTGTGAACACAAACAATTTAATTTGAAACTTAAACTTGCTTTGTCAGTAATAGTAGGGCAACCTTTGACCCCATTATATAAAAGGTTGTTTGAGAAATAATAGCCAATTTTACATTTGAATGGGTAACAGAACCAGGCATTATTTTCCCAATTTACTAATATATATCATTATGTTTTAAAGTTTCAGTATTTATAATGAGAGCGTTTGATATCTAGGAGAGAACATATATAACCAGGAATCAAAAACCTTTTATTGATACTAATATTTTCTTGATCATCAAACAATACAACATTCTGAATAATCTCAGAATTGAATGACGGTACAAATGTGAAACTATTAGTAAATTTTATATATATATATATATATATATATATATATATATATATAATAGCAATAAGAATGCCTTAAATGTAACCCTAAGTGAAATCGTATTTGTGTATTTCTCAATGTTCTTGTATTTACCCAACTCATCTACCATGAGCAGAATGCGATACAAGGATAATTTTGTAATCAGAGTTTAACAGGTTTAAACTCTGAATTGTCTTTCTCCTAGACTGGTTGCCATACCAAGGTTAAAGACCCTAATCTGCCCTATTACTCACCCATAGCTGTAGGGAGAATAGGTGAATTCATACATTTCTCAAAGGAATTAGCACAATGTGAAATGCAAACAGCTTCATCCATGATTTGAATTCGCATCACCGAGTCCATTTCCTATTATGATAACCATTACACTATGAACACCTACTAAACAGCGCAAGCACCTCCAGTTTGTTTATGTATTGCCTGATGGCAAAACTATTAGAAACACACACACACACACACACATATATATTAGTCATTCCAATTATGTGGGTTGTGTCTGTAGGAAATAAGGGACAGCAATAGGGAGTGGTTATCTCAACTAGAGGCACACATAAAAAGGACCAAAGGTAAAAAGAAAGGTCTTGGGAATTTTTTCTTTATTATACCAAAAAGAGGGAAGTTACAGAGAGAAGAAGGCTTAGCTAATACATCTCTAAGTCTGCAACATTTTTGCAAGTCATTTTCTGCAATAAACTCATACAACAGCCTTGACTGCCCACTACCTTGCAATGAACACTTTCACTCTTTCAGTTCTTCTACAACAAAATCTATCTATTGCTTATTATTTTGTCTATCATGAACAACCAACTTCAGTTCTGTTATTCTTTTTCTCCACCCTCCCCCATTCCATCTCGCCTGGGATTCTCTTTTTGTCTATCTTATTGTCTTCTTGTTGCCATCATAAAACTTTCACCTGCCTCACAGCTACAACATAATAACTCACTTATTTTCACTCAGCTGCAAAACATTCTCTTATCTCATTAACAGAGTCATGGGTTTTACTTCCTAAGTTGGCAAAGTATACTTCTACCTTGATGACGACTACTACCAACCACTTGTTAACTTAAGGTCTCACTAGTTACAGACTAATGTTTATCACTTCATCCGAGCAAACCTATTTGGTGAACTTCAATATCCATTTCTACCCTTTTGTCCACTTATAATTTTGCATGAACTTTACTCCAGTTATTGCAGACATAATCATCATTATTCTATTCCTGCCAATATTACTTATTGACATCCATAATATAAAGCTAAAACTTATCTATTTACCTAATCCCTCCACCATGGACTGGATGCAACACAAGGTCAAGTTTAAATCAGAGTACTGCTAGTTTAAATTGAGAATTTTACTTCTCTAGACGAGTTACTACATCAAGGCTAAAGGGTCCAGTCTATGGGATCCTAACTGGTACTTCCATACAGAACCAGAGTGGATCTGGAAGTAATGGTAATGATTCCCCACTTCTGAAAATTTCAAAAATGGAACCTCACCAGTGAATGCAGATTAGTGTCACACCTAAGTCACCCTTTTTGGTGGGGCTCTAGGCACTCTTTTGCAAGGGATGTAGTAAGTATATTCTTTGGTTAAATGATATGGTGCTAATCATTTAGTTTAGATAGCATTCAAAAACTTTGACTATCATTGTAACACTTTCATTGGATGGAAAGAAAACTAACTTTTCCAAATAACAAAAAAAAATGTCTTATGCATACAAATTTTTAAAATCATTATTTTAACTAAATATTTAAGAATATATTTCTTTATTCATATCAATAATAAACAGATTCATCAACAGAAAGTTCTACCATTGGTTCCAATAGTTTCAGTAATGGTCTGTTTTGCTATGATTCTCTCCTTTGGCTTCACTTCCACCCTATGATGAGATGGGGTAGTCTCATAGCATTGTGGCTAACATAGTGGACTGCAACATCATAGTAAGCAATTTTGAAATCCAGTCACACTACTACATTCACTTTCAGACTAATACTCTTGGAAAATGTATGAACCCCCTTATTCTTCAAACATCCGTACCTGGACCCAGATTTGTGTCCATGTCCAACTAGGCTCATCAGGCCCACATTGCTCAAGCCTTGGCTCATGCCCTACCTTACCCTTCCCTAATCCCCACTTTAAGCCGACCTTCAGGTCATTGACCTTGTGTCAAGTCCTGTCTGGTGGGAGGCAGAGACAAATACAGCCCCTTATTCTTCAAGTTATGGGGTGAATAGTACCACTACTGCTGTTTTACATAGATGACTTTGACACTGAATACACTATAAAGGTTGATATGGCAATAAAACAAAGAAGCTGAACCAAACCACCCAACCACTTCAATATTTGCTTGTCTTCTGGAATTAATGAATAATCTTGATATATTTTTTACCTTTTAAATTTTTTACTTGATGCACCCCACCTTGTAACCAAATTTAATTTCCATTCACCACAAATGAATTAATTGAATATTAAATTACAAAACATTACTACTTTACCAGTGTTTAATACCATTTAAATGAGAAAAGAATTGGTAAACTATAAATGCTAATGCACCTTTAATTCTTGAATTATTTTTAATGAGAAGGATGGATTTAATGGGACTGATTTTTTAAAAAAGATTTTGGTTTTAGGAAGAAATCTTTTTACTTAATACAGGAAAGTTATCAATTGAATATTGAATCATAATGCCCACACCAACAAATACCTGGCAATACCGAAACTGACTTGAAAAGTGTTACATGTAAAAAATAAGATATATTAAATATAAAACACACAATAAGACAAAAATGACATGAATAAGTTCATCAACTGGTTTTTGCTTGATGAATACATGAGAGAAATTGTGGAGAATTTTTACTGTTGTTCAGGTGGGAAAAGAGCAATATATTAACCTTGTGTTGTTGAAATAGTTAACTAACCAAAAACTTATTTTCATTAACTTTTTATAGTTTCAGTGGTTATGTGACATTGTAACCATGTGATCCCTAAAGTAGTTATAAGAAAGAAGAAATGTATCTCCTCATTCAATTATTAATATTCCAAGTTATCAGATGGTTATACAAGTCATCGAAAATGGCAATCTATTGCACAGCTTAAGGTAAGTGATATTGGGATTTTTTTCCCTTGACCTAACCAGTCTATTATTTAGGGGCTCAGTGTATTTTCTCGACAAAATTCAGGACATTCTATTATATTGAGGCACAACGTGATTCCTCTTCATCCAATAGATGATGACAATACAAGGCTTCACTTACTGTAATGGCAAAAGTGAGCTAAAAGAGACACTCAGGCAATTACTATTATTTATATATTCAACATGCAGTGTGATTTAGGTATATGAACTAAAGGTTTGTAATTTGGTAGACTTCTACTTCTCCATTATTTGATCAGCTGTGTAAATCTCAACACATATTAAACAGTGATTTTTGCACACAGGCCAAATAAATAAGAAAAAATGCAGGAATTTAAGTGGTCACAATCATCATTAAAGCATTCCAACAACAAATTTTGTCGATTCTCTCTTACCATCCATTTATATCAGTTATCGCTCTTTTTAAGCCCTCTGGAGGGCATCCAGTGGCCACACAGAGCTGAATAATATAAGTTTTTGCTAATTGGCCAACACTGTTGTGTCCACATGAAGGAATTCATAGAATATTGCTTATGATTTTGTTCTTACTTCTCTAGCAGTGCTCAGCATGTCTTGTTCGTCTTACTTGGATGGTTAGTGTGATGGGAGGTAAGTAGTCGTACAGCTGCTGTTTTGTAGGGTACTATTTCCAGAATTTGTTCAAATCAGCAGTTAGCAACCTTGCATAGTTCTCAGCACTAGATTATCTATATAGTCTGAGGGATATCATTTGCTTCTTTCTTTTTTTAGTGTAAAGCGATTTCCTTTCATTAGATCTATTGACATTCATAGTACGTAATCTAGGCAGCACTATAACACAACACAGTGAACAGACCAATCAGGCTAAATACTGGACAAATAAATTCCATCTGATGACAGCTCATGAATGAATCAACTAAAACATCATTAAAAAATATTATGGCAATAATTAAAATAAAAGGGAAAGTCCAGAAAAATTTAATGAATATAAATAAGAAATGATTTTCAATGTGTCTAATTCTCTACACAATTCTGAATTAAAGATAATTACTTTCAATCTTCTATTCTATAAGGTTGTAAGCAAGATCTTCATTCTTATCTTGCATTCCACTTAAACAGTAAAGAGGGCAGCCAGTTGCAATAATATTTTTTAAATCCCCATAAAAGGCAATGTAATTTTTTTAATTCATAGATTGAAAAAATAAAATACACTAAAAAGAATTTTTTTAAATGTAGAAGAGTAATATTTTAATAATTTCTCTTCAAATGACATCAAAAAATTTATTTTGGCATTTTCTTCATTCTTTTTAAAACACACATCAAAAGTCAGACAAGTTGTATTAGGAATTCTCTTCGGATTATCTACATAAGAAAAACATTTTTTTCTTATTACTCATATAGAATAAGCAAGGATTTTTCTTATTTTAAAATTTAACATTTTTCATCAATGACTATTTCAATACAGATACATCAGTTATGTTATCATTTCATTGCATGTAACATAAAAAATAACCTATATAATAATATTGCTGTAACTACCTACTTACTTTAATTGTCAGGATTTGGTATGTATCATGGATGAGGTGGGGTGGAAAGGAATAAACAGACTAAGCTAACTGAAACCTACCCACATATATCTACATATGCTTTATCACTTTTGTCAGCAGGGAAACCAGGATAAATTATTAGTACATCAGCTCTCCCTCAGATAATTTTGCCATAATACCTGTCCCTGTTAAACATTTTCTTCTCATGCTCTCTTTTCACAGAAATACAACAGGAACTGCAACTGACAACTGCTTTAATTCTAATTCTATAGAATTTAACTATACTTAAAAAGTAAACAAATGTACATCAAATTTCCACAACCAGATATTGTACTGATGCAAATGGTGGTGTAATGGTTAGCAAGCTCGACTAGCAAACCTACACGAGTGAGTTCGAGTCTCATTGGGTGCCCCTTTCATATGGCCTTGTGCCACATCTAAGCAAAAAGCTTAGTAAATTTCCAAATAAAGATACAAATATCAATACTTATTAAACCAGTTTTCAAGATTTTCAATCATTTAAATTCTATAAAGTAATTTCATATGATTTTAAGGTTAAAGTGAAAGTTGTACAATCCAACATTGAAGAAAGTCAAGGCATTTACAGAAAATATTGTTTATGAAATTTTAAATGAGCAAAATATTATTTTCACTAGTAGAGTTTAGTCATTATTTACAAAGATTTGCTTACATATAGCAGGCATCATGCTGTCTAATTTATTCAAGATATATTGTTGTATTACACACAATAATGTGAAAAAATCATTTTTAATCAAATTCTAGCAAAATTAAAAGTAAATCAGATTACAAGACTTTTACTTTGATTTTAATAAATCGTAAAGAAATGGTATCAGATGTTAAGAATCAAATCTTCAGATATTTTAATGCAGCCAACCAAACTAGAAGAGAGAACAGAAAACTGACAAAGACAGAAATTTATAACTTCTTTTTGTCAGTTGATATTCAAATCTGAAAAGAGATTGTTCAAATATTTACATAAGAAAAATCTTCGAAGACTAGTAAAGCAAACAAGGACACACGACACATACATAATCTAGCAGGTTTAACCAATTATAATTTTCAAATAAAATAAAAACCAAGAGATATAGAATTTAAAAAGCATATATATATATATATAAAATGAACACAACCCAGTTTAAAGAAAAATGAGAGAATACAAGAAATGCCCACAAAGACATTTCTGATAATCCAATAAATAAAATTTGTCTCAGTTAAAAATTATCTGAAAAAAAAAAAAAAAAAAAAAAAAAAAAAAAAAAGTTGACTTCAATCTAAGATTAAAATTGGTTTGGTTTGATTTTATGGCTTATCAACTATTGTAGGTTATTTAATGCTAAATCTATTTTTACACATATAAACAGTTCTATTTCAAACAATTTAGTTTAGCATAAGCACACAGTTTAGTTCTATTTGACCCATAGATAGGAACCTAGCAAGTGCTACCACTCTGGGACAAAATAGATCTGGGAACAATGGCAATAAAGGGGTACTCTGCATTCTCCAAAGCTCTAGCAATACTGGAGCCTCACCATCAGATTGCTTAGTGTCATATCCAGGACACTCATTGGGGGAGTCTTACCCCTCTGCCAAGATGCAGTAAGTGTATTCTGCAGATCCAGCCGACTGGGCCAGATTAAAATTTATTGCATAATGAACATTTTTCTACTATTATAGTAAGTTTGTTCTTTGGGTGCTCTATACTTATTGTCTGATGCCAAAATAGGTTCTGTTGAGCAAATATAAGCAACAAGTACATTTATAACCAGGCATCAGTTGAAGTTCTTCAAAATTTAGATTTTCAGAGTTAAGCCATATACAGCATTTTGCATTCACTAAAGTATATTATTTTCAGCAATGTAATTTGACAAAAAAATGGAGGTGGGGGGTATGGCTGGTGTGATCAAAGGATATATTATTCACTTTTGATAAAAATGACATCATTAAAAGGTAGACATATGACAACTAAATTCTCATATCATATAGCCAACCAAATATACCACATGAACTGGTGTAAATTTGGCCTATAAATGCATATATAAATTGACCAGCAAGCATTCTTGCTAATATTTGCAACCAAGTCTTTTTCTCAACCTTTCCCTGAAGTCTGACACTTTCAGACAAAGAAAGCCTATCCTGAGTTTAACCCTGACAATTTGAAACATCTCGTTAGAATCTATTTTCTCACGATTCTACATCCAAGTGAAGGGTCTTAGCTACAGAACTGCAAATTCTGTTGTATTTTCTAACACCTAAACATTAGCCAATCACTGTCCAATGTACAATCTGTATAAATTACAATGTTGCATGACCATCAAAAACTTACATTATAATCAAAATGTGCTAAAGTGTACATACTTTTGATGAAAATATACTTTACAATAAACACTTAGAAATTATATTTATTCCTGTGTAACCTTATAAAATAAGACCATGTGACCTTTTCTATAACAACTAAGCTATAGTATTAAACATTTACCTTTATCAGGCTTGCAGGAAAACTCCAGGTTTTTCTTTTTTAATTATACAAGCTTCAAACCTGATTTAATCAAGTAATTCTTGAAATCAATTACAGCAAAACCACAAACGGAAAATTCTCCATTGTTTAGCAAAAATGTTTGTGAAATGGAAACTTTATTCACAAAGAGAATTGAGTTAAATAAAACAAAATTAAAGAATAGAAAAGCACAAATACATTCTAATAACAATTCCAATCATTTAAAAGGAATATTTTGATATGCTACAGTTAATTTATGTTGCCATCTTCACTTAGAATACAAGAAAGATTTGGTGTTAGTAAAACAACATTCAAAATATGAAGAGTGATCAAAAAGTATCAAGATTGAAGAAGATTTAAAACCTTTTAAAATTTACATGAAGACATATGCACAGTTAAGCAACCTACAAGAGTGAGCTATAAAGTTCATATGTTATCATGTCTGCTGTTGATGACTTTTTACCAATGAGATCCAAGCACAACAACACCAATGAATGAAGTGTCTAGACTACAAGGAGGACTATATTGCAAAATAAACCTCATTTGGTCACATTCTATAAAGAGTATTTTGGTAAGTCTCTGAACTTTTCAGCCAACTCTCATATATAATAAAGGGATCATGTCAAGATAAGTCAGTGCCAATTCTCAATATTTTTTGTCATCAGTTTTTGGTGAAACATAAGATTGCGTAAGTGCAGCACAAACCAAACATAGCTCCATTTGTAGACTTCTTGTTTCCTCAACTGAAAATTCACCTTGATGGTGAATATTTTGATGATATGGAGAACATTAAATTAAATAATGGAGTACAGCTTCACACCATATCAAAAAATTTTCAGATGTGCTTTGACAAGTAGAAAAAGAAAAAAAAGACGAACATTTCATTCATTTTTTTTTTTTTTTATAAGTATAGCTTCACTCTCAATATTTTGGAACAGACCTCATATACTGAACATGATTTATCAGAAATAAGAAAAAAAAAACATAAATGGTGAAATAGCAAAATATGAAATAAATTGATATTTCATAATATTTAGTAATTTGAGTCAGGTAGAACATCAGCAGAGTGGAGCACCCAGTGATGATAGAATTAACTACAGTAGTAATCACCTACCATATGAGTTTGCTAATTAGTGTTTCATCTAAACAGGTATTTACTGACCTTAAGTCTATAGTGTAGGCAATTAGGATTAAACTTGCTACAATAATAACAGGTAACCTTGCTAATCATGGCTCCATGCCAAGGAATTATTAAATTGAGATTTATGATAAAACAAACAAATCAAGGATCCAATCTCAAGTTCATCTTTTCCCAGACCAAATCTTTCCAAATAATCTTAGGAAAATCATAAGATCATGTCTGGTTCCAATTAAATTTAAAAAAAAAAAAATAGTAAATTTAAGGAAACTTTTGGAGATTTTACAACCAAAACCTAAATTGATTTAAAAAGGGAAAAAAATTAATTTAATAAAAAATAAAACTCAAACAAGTAACCAAAAAAAAAAAAAAAAGTATTTTTCTACCAGGTTAAAAAGTATTATAATTTGTAACCTGCTCAGCCATTGAAATAGTAACATTAGAAATAAGAAGGGTGATCAAAAAATATCAAGATAAAAGTCTTAGAATCTTTTAAAGTTTAAAAGAAGACATGAACAGCAACTTACAAGAGTGGCCTGGAAAGTTCATACAATGATGTCATATCTGCTGTTGATAACTTTTTGACCAATGGGATCCAATGGAAGAAATGCATGGATTGCAAGGGGAACTATGTTGAAAAATAAACTACATTTGGTCACATTCCTTGAAAGTATCTTGATCAGCTTATAAATTTTTCAGTGATAAAGTGATGTTAAGATAAGTCAATGCTAATTCTCAATACTTTTTTTATAAGCAGTTTTGGGTGAAACACAGCACTGTGCAAGTGCAGTATTCTCCATACTCACCAGACTTAACTCCATGTGGCAACAGTGCCAGAAGTCAGTGTTCAAACCAGGATATTTTTTTTAAAAACACAATTTAAATGCTGATTTTCAAGGCAAGCATTTCTCATATAAACTTGTCGCAGATTCAGTTAAGCTTCATAAATATCTGAGAGACCTACTTCAAGGATTAAATTGATGCATACTTCCAACTAGTATCAGAAGTCAATGTTTAAACAAAAGTAATAATTAGTTTTAAATGCTGATATTGTAGATGAATAAACACTTTCAACTTAGAAGATAAGTGTAATACAATAGTCCAAATCCAATTCAGTTTAATGCTGGATTAAGGTAGGCTAACTATAAACATAACTCTAGAATTTTGTTTACTTAAGAAAAGAAATGAAAAAAAAACAAACGAGAAAAAAGTTTTACATGATCCAACATCCATAATTATCTGTATAAAATAAGAGTTTTACTTTTATCTTCAAACAGAATTTTTGAGTGCATATATTTGACAAAAAAAATGTGCTTTTCCTAAAGAAAAATTTAGTTTATATTTTGTGAAAAAAAATTTTTTTTTTCTTCAGACAAAACTTTTGAATTGAAATCTTTTTGCTTCAAATAGAAATTTGAGTAAATGTAAATAATAAAACAAAGTTGATTTATTTATAACAAACAAACAAACAAAAAAGATTTCATAACTACTTCTAACTATTTCCATTTACAGTCTTTATTCCTCATTGAGTCAATGTGATGACTTTGACCAATAAATATCTTTTGAAGTTTAAGAATTCAGATATATATATAGAGATATATATATATATATATATATACACACACACACACACACACAAGGTTAACAAAAAGTTATAATGGTATGGTGGTGATATCTGAAAATGAACAGGAAGAATGATTAAAGAGGATGAGTGTGGATAGGAATATGTTAGACAGGGAGTGATTCAGACATTTATGGACCAATAATACTAAAGTCAAGAAGTTGACAATGTCATGAAAATCAGTTTAAAAACATGGGTAATGATTCTAACCAAAGAACACGGTAACCTGACATGCAAGGTTTAACTTCAAACTGAAATTATAAATAGAGGGTTACATTAGAAAGCAGATTTTCTATTGGACAGCTCATATACAGTATGCTTGTATTATGAGGTGTCTTCAATAAGTTTCCAGACTTTTTGTACAGGCATTCAGAATTGTCGTAGACTCTTGAAAATTCAGTATATTATTGCTATACATCTTATGAGATGACTGACCAATTTTTATGATTTCACGTTCAAATGAACAGCTACAGCAGCAATTGGAATACACCCTACTAAAGCCTCATTGTCACAACTGGTGAATTTCAAAAATGCAATTTGACACTTTAGAAGAACGATATGCAATAAAATTCTGTTTTAAACTTGGAAAATATGCCACAGAAATGTATGGAATGCTTCAGACTACTTTTATACCATGTTCCATGAATCGAGCATCAGTTTTTGAGTGGCATAAGAGATTCAAGGAAGGTAGGGAATCTGTGAGGATGATGAGAGGTGTGGGAGGAGTAAGGAAGTCAATACACCAGAGTTGATTGGCCAAATAAAGAATTTCATGGATAAGGACCGTAGTGTGTCTATAGAGACAATAAGTGCACAGTTTGATGTCAGTGTGGAAACTGTACACACAATTATTCGTGAGGAACTGAAGATGCAGAAGATTTGCGCAAAGTTTGTCCCAAGGGTACTCAGAGAAGATCAGGAAGAAAGACGTTGTCATGACAGCAGGGAGATGGTCGAGCTGATTAATTCAGATCCCACAGTTCTTGATGCTCTGGTGATGTGCAATGAAAGCTGGATCTACTGCTATGACCCAGAGACCAAGAGACAGAGTTCCCAGTGGAAACATGTTGGCTCTCCCAGACCCAAGGCCAGACAGAGCAAATCCACCCACAAACTTTTGATGATCCATTTTTTTGACAGCACTGGCATGATCTACATGCACTGGGTTCCCACTAGATAGACAGTCAAGAAGGAATTCTATGATGAGGTTTTAAGGGAGTTCAAGAAGAGATTCCGTCGGAAGAGG
Source organism: Sepioteuthis lessoniana (assembly GCA_963585895.1). NCBI lineage: Eukaryota > Metazoa > Mollusca > Cephalopoda > Myopsida > Loliginidae > Sepioteuthis > Sepioteuthis lessoniana. Next base: position 86,577 of record CAUZXS010000234.1, on the reverse strand, counting down.
CCAGCACTCTTCAAATCGGGTCAGTGGCATTTCCACCAGGACAATGCACCAGTCCACATCTCCATCCTTGTCACAGACTATTTGACCAAGATGGGCATCAAGACAGTTGCTCAGCCTCACTATAGTTCAGACCTTGCTCCCTATGACTTTTGGTTATTTCCTAAGCTCAAGGAAAACTTTAGTTATGAGATAATTGAGGAGATGAAAGAGGCTGTGACGAAGGTCATTGACACGCTCACTCAAGAAGACTTCCATGGGGCCTTCCAGAAGTTGTTGGAATGGTACAACAAGTGCATTGAAGCCGGAGGAGATTACTTCGAAGGGGAGTAGAGTTTCATATGTGTACTATCAATAAAAGTGCCCATACAAAAAAAGTCTGGAAATTTATTGAAGGCACCTTGTAATTTTGATTTTATCAGGAGTGAGAATATTTTGAAAATTAAGACAATATTGTCTTCAACATTTCACAGGGATATGTTGCTTGAGATTTATTTGTTTAATTTTTCTTTTACTAAAAAAAAAACACTGTCTTTAAACTTGAACTTTTTCACAAAAGCTCAACAACTTCACTCCTTCCATTTAAGTAAGAAAAAACGAAACTATTCTCATAAAGAGGATTTCTAATTTTAAAAAAGTAACACCTTAAGATGAAAGTATGTATTCACCCAACTTCTCTACAATGGGTAGGATGTGACACAAGATCAATTTTTAATCAGAGTACAGCTGATGTGAATTCAGGATTCACCTGCTGCTAGATTGTTTGCTTTACAAATGCTAAAGAATCCAGTCTGCCTTTTCTAATTACTCATAGCTGAACGAACAGATGGATTCATGCCTTTGTGTTTCACTTTGTGCTAATGCACTTAGTAAAGTGCATTAGCACAAAGTAAAACACAAAAAGCCTTGACTAGGATTTGAACTCTGGTTGCAGATTAAATTTCCAATGATGATAACCATTACACTAAGAATGCCTCCTAAAGATGATGAGTAAAGAACATATTGAATAAATGATAGTGATAAAAACAACAAAGACATGGATAATAGTCCAAATAATTCATATAAAAATGGCTGTTAGGTATTTTGATTCACATGGTAATGGTATTTTATAGAGATTTGGACTTTCGTGAAAATAAACAATATCAAGTAGATTTAAAAGCAATGATTCTCTTCCCATGACATAAGCTTAAACAGAAACCAGACAGCCTAGAGACTAAGTACAATAGAAATAGCATAAGCATTGGTATTACTGTCTTGTCATATTTGCTAGTTATAAATTATGGTTGGCTCTTAAACTGGTTACAAACCAATTTGTCTGCACCCAAAAGGTAAATGAACAAAATCTTTTTAGAGATGCTATCAAGCTATATTCCACTCCAACCCCAGCCATTCACAATTAGGTTGCAATTAAAATGATCAAAATCAAAACACAACAAGTAACAATCTGATGCAAGTTAGAAACTTTTTATAATTTGGAAGCTAGATAAACTGATAGGAAGAGCCTCATCATAGAACAATGATTAGCAAACTAGTCTAACAGGCCATTACTACAGCAATGAGTTCAATCCTTAGTGGATGCTCCACACTTATGGCTTGTACTAGATTAAGCAAAACAAATATCTAAAGTCCAACTCATAGTAAGCAAGTTTTTCTCAATGTACTTTATAGCATTATATGAATTATAGAGTATAATTTAGTATGATTATTAATACATAATGCACCTTGCCATAGAGCAATGGTTAACAAACTTTTCTTCCAAAGCATTACTACAGTAATGAGTTCCAGTCCTCATTAGGTCCTCATGATTGAGATTTGGGGAGAGCTCAAACTAGAGTGAACAAACATCAAATATCTTACCATAGAGCAATAGTTAGCAAGTTTTACAAACCATTACTAACATACTAGATTCAATCATCAATGGACTTACCATACATGACCTTGTGCCAAACAAAACTGACTAAATATCAATATAACTAATGGTCTAAAAACTTGTTTCTTAGATCCTTAGTATTGATACGAGTCAGATTCCCATTAGGTTCTTTAAACATGTGGCCATGTGCCATATAAAGTTAAACTTAGTAAATACTGATAAAGAGATAGAAAATCATTGAATGGAATTAACAAAGATTTGTCTGCAAGACATGGCATTTACTCCTTAAAGTCACTGAGCAATCTAACAAGTATGATCTTCCATTTCAAACAGCAAGAAATATATAAAAATGAAGACAAGAGGTCAACAAGAAGAAAGCGAACATTAAACTGAGATCTTTCATAGTTCATCATATCCCAGCAGGCTTTACAAATCAAACATTTTATTTCAGCTCTATCTCAAACTGAAAAGCGGATTGGCCGGCTAAGAGAAGAGACTAAATAAGTCACTCACTAGATGCAATCAAGGAATGAAATGTCAGGAAAACTAAGATACCGACACCTTATATATAAGTGTGTGTGTTGGTAAGATATAAAATAACTTACAGTAATCTTGCAGCCTTCATAATTAGAGTACTCAATATCAAAGAGAGAACTACTTGAATAGTAAAAATAAATTCAAAAACGAATTTTAAAAAAACACAGACATAATGTATGTATATTTACTAAATCCTTCCATATAAGCAAGAAGTGACACAAGGACAATTTTTTAGGTAGAGTAAAGCTGATTTGAATTCATTTTTTTTTCTAGATCAATTGCTAAACCAAGGTTAAAGAAGTCTGCCCTTCTATTTACCCAAAGCTGAAGGGAGGTGATGCATTCATGCTTTTCCTAAAGGCATTAGTTAGCATGAAGTAAAAAAAAACACCCTTGTCCAGGATTTGAACTCTGGTTGCTGATTGTATTTCCGATGATAATAGTTCATGGGTAGGAAGTCCTCATGGCACTGTAGCTAACATGCTAGACTAGGACATCACTATAAGCAAGTTGCAACTTCAATCATGCTATTAAGTTCAAATCATACTTACCAACCCCTCCGCTTGGGCAGGATATGACACAAGGTCAATTTTTAAGCAAAGTTTAATAGGTTTGAATTCAGAGTTTTCCTTCTCATAGACTAGTTGCCTCAGCAAGGCTGAAGAACCTAGTCAGCCTTAGTTCACTTTAGGACTAATACCCTTGCAAAAAAAATAAACTAATGGGTTAAATAGTACCACTAATGTTCTTTTACAAGGACAGTTTTGGCATTAAATAACCTCTAAAGATTGATATGCCACATAAACAACCTACCCAAAAAACAATAACTACTATGATAAGTGTTCTTCCCATCACAGACAGAACATATCACTACAGTGAGTTTCATAAGCACACAAGAACAATGATGATTATCAACTGATCACCTGATAAAAATGCCAGTGTAAAATTTACTGTAGCAATACATCTGTTGGTGTTTTGAATTTGTTTGTTAAAAAAAATAAAATAAACATTGAACTGCAAAATATTTAAAAGATAATTTTTGTTGATTGTAATTTGCTAAACAGGAAGAGACAATTAGAAGCAGTTATTGACCTCATTCCAACTCAAGAAGTCACAAGATCAGTTTTAATATTTAATCACAAGTTAAATGATAAAATAAAAGTATCAACAAACATCAGATCATATGATATACCTAAGAAATATACCCAGAAGAAGAAAAAAAAAATCAAAATAATCACACACCTGCAAAAAAAAAAAACAAAAAAAAAAAACAGAACTCAAGGTTTTTTGATGAAATTTAATCAATTTCACTTTGACTTGTTCCTTTGTTTCTTTTGAAAATATCCAATCTTTTCTATTTATTTTTTTAACTTTTATATTTTTGGTGAATTTCAAAAAATTGTTTAACTTTTTATTCCCCTCTCCAAGGTTTTGATTCTTAAAATTCTTCTACTACCTTTATTGGCATGGGTGGTGGTAAGAAAATATTTAGTAGAGTCTCCTCTCACCAGGGACTGATATTAGCATCAGTATGTATCGGCATAATGGTTAGCATGTTTGCCATGGCCTAGGAGACTGAAGTTCAATCAGTATTATAAGATATCGATCAAGGATAAGTGGAGCAATACAAAAAAAAAAAAAAATGTACCAGCCTCCACTACCCCTTCGTAAAGTAGCTATTGAAAAGGGAGCTTTTGAGTAGCCCTCGACTAGTTTACCAACTTACTTATGTCTATGATATTCTAATACTGAACACAATGGAAAGACAAGATAAATGCATTTGTACATACAAAAAAATTTAACCTTTTAGATACATAATTCACGGGAGATGCTCGTAGGGTAATGTTTATTATCATAGGAAATAGGCACAACAAATCTTACAGAAGGCTGTTTGCATTTCATATAGTGCTAATACCCTCGGGAAAGATATGCATCCAACTATAGGTAAATAGTAAGGCAAACTGGACGATTTAACCTTGCAATGGTAATCAGTCTAGGAGAAGAAAAACTCCAAATTCAAACTTTTTAATCTTTGCTTAAAAAATTGATCTTGCATCACATCCTGCTCATGCAGAGGGGTTTGGGTATATATATATCCCTAATGTATCAAGAAGATTGGGGGGTTTTGTGTTTTTTTTTAAGACAAGAAAGAAATCTGGATATTCCATAAAATACCATTCACAGAACTGTCTTCCTGAATAGAAAACGAGGATCAGCAATCATAAAAATTGGATCTGGAAGAAAAAAAAGCATCTCAATTCAAGAGACTATAGAAAGCTAAGAGGAAGCAGATAAACATTTCTTTGTTAGGTTATCTTGTACAAGACCTTCTACTGAAAATACCAAATTCTTCAAGAGCCCTTGTGGTATTATGTCTGAAGAAAATTATTCCCGCATTGGAAATAAAATTCTTGGACAAGGAAGTGACTATCTGCTTCCTTCTTAGCTTTAGACATTTTGGCCAGTTTCTATTTTTGGAGTTTAAAAAATAACTCTTCCAAATGAATTCTCTAAACTCCCAATAGAATTAAAGACTTTAGAATTTAATCCTTATAAGAAAAATAAATCAGTAATAAATGTTCTAAGTTAGTAAACAAAATCTGACAAAATATAAAAATTGAAAAGAAAAAACATTATACAATTGATAAGTTTGGAATTTTTTTAAGAAAAAAAAAGTGAAGTAACAATCCAAAATTTCTTATTTTTAAGAACCTACCTACACCAAATCCTTCAATAATTGCTTATTTGTTAGAGAGAAGAGAAAAAGATTTTGCAGGTGTTTTTTATTATTCTTTTTTAATCAGAGTGAGGGAAAACTGGGACAAATATTATTGTAAATATCTACCTATTACAAAAGTTGTCATTATATATGATGGCAGTCCTCTCAGTTGTGAGTGTGACCACCTCCCTTGTCTTATGTCCTCTCCCCCTCCCCTACTCCCCCTTAAATTCTATGTGTTCGTAGGTGACTCTTCAGGCCAGCTAAGCTGCGACAGATTTTACTACAGAATACATACATACATACATACACACTTATTCCACTGCCCTATTGTTCAGTCTTTGTACACCTTGGCCAACTGGAGCTTTTTGACATTGTTTTGCTTCCTCATCAGCTGTTTCTTGATAGCAATTCTGTCATACAGGCCAGCTTCACAGAGTCTTCTCCTCACAGTGGATGTTGACATTTTTTTCACAACATTAGTTCAGTTGTGCAGTGATGTTTGGACCAGTCAGCCTTCTGTCACATAAGCTGGTGACTGATGAAACTGTCCTCTACTCTTTTTGTGTTTTGGTCTACCAGTCCAACTTTTGATCTTGTTTTGTCCCATTTCCTGATGTTACATAACAGTATAATCCACTGTACTTCTGAGAATTTTTATTTTTAGTACTAAAGGAAAACATATTCAAATCAATTTTTCAAAAGATATCTGGTCATACTAAGGTCAAAGTTACTGAAGAAGACTTGTATTTAGTATAATAAATAAAAACATTGTGGTGCTTAACTTGTTTCTTTAAAAATAACACTTATGATGAAAAAGAAAAATTTTGAGGGTATCCAATTACTTTTGACTGGAAGTGTATATAATATGTGTGTGTGTGTGAAAGGAAAATGAAAATAAATCTGACTTTGTAATATAGAATATGAAAAAAAGATTCAAAGGCTCCTTTGAATATTTTGGATTTTTCATACCTACATTTTATATATATATATATATATATACGCACACACTTTGAGTTTCATATGATGATTGTATTTTTAATATACAAAACTTTTAGCCATGAGACCAACATTAAGTAGTGAGATATCAATTTCTTTTAGGTTTTATACTGCTCTGCTGGCCAATATTTGAGCACTATCTGAATTCAGGGAAAACATTTTTAAATGATTTGTTTGTTCTTCTATATGTGTATACATGTGTGTGTGTGTGTGTGTGTGTGTGTGTGTGTGTGTGTGTATATAACTCCAACCAAGAAAAAATGGCACAATGTTGTGAGATTTCTACTAGAGCAATACACGAAAATTCTTTAACTAAATGATAATTTTGTGGAGTCTGTATTTACTATGAACATCATGTTTTAATCATCCTGTTGTATATTGACCTCCAACCCGGCCAGGCTGTCAAAATAGGAAATGCACCTGTGTAAATAACAGGTGCATCCGGTTGAGGAATATCAGAATATAACCTTGACCGTGGACGGGTTGAATGAGTGCCATTTGTAACGCCCACAAGAAGAAGGTGGGTGTTAAACTATTATATAACTATGTACAGGAAGTTCAACCAGTTGGAGATCAGATGCTGGATTGAGGAACATGTCCCAGAGAGGCTGGGGCCCCAGGCCCCGGTTGAGCAGCCCAGGCGAATGGGAAAGAAATGCGGTTATGGCCAATAGATTAGGGGTCAATATGTTGCAGTTCTGTTTGGTCTCCAACTCCCTCTCACACACAACCCTTTCAAATAAAGTGAGAGGTATATTTTTCTAAGAACTGTGTCGCTTGTCTTTATTGTGTCATTGTTATGATTCTGCATGCAGATGTATATGTATTATGTGGCTATACAACAATCCCAATTCTTGATACATTAGAAATAACTATGAAATGTGAATTAAAGTCCTTAAGTCCTTCTGAAATAGAAGCATCAATATCATCATGAACTGCTGTTATAATGGGAACCTGACATTTTTGTGGGTTGTCTAGTCAGATATAAAATATTTATGAACTTCAAACTCTAAGATATTTTACATCCATTGAAATGATTTTGGCCAACTTATAATTATTTATAAATTCTTACTGACAGTAAAATCAACAGAGATGATAAATTGCAAAAGCTGAATCTTAATTTCATTTCACATTCAAAAATGTTATATGAAAATATCTTTTCTATAAATGAATGTAAATATTTACTCCAAATTAAAATTATTTAATGATAAGATAACATGTAGCACAATTTTAAATTCTAACAATGCCAATTCAAAATTAACTTAATTTTAGTAACCCATAACTGACAGAAATCCTTATATATATATATCTTACCTTGGTCTGATACAAGGCCACAACAGTAGTATTGAATGCTTGATGGTGGGAAAGATCTTTTAGTCAAGTCCCAAATCTCCAAGCACCATTTTTAGCATTAGTATATCTGTGATATACCAAAAACATTTAACATTTTATATGCAAAATATGCCTACAAGTATTATTAAAAAGAAAAAATACACAAATGTGTCCCAACAGTTAGAACCATATACATATTTTTCTATGAACAAGAAGTATGTAAAAGGGGTCCAAAATAGAAAAAGGCTTACTTGTTAGAGGTAATTTATATAACCATGTGGCTTTCCCATACCATGGCAGGGTCAAAGACAAGGTTCCTATTGTTCAAAGACCAGAGACAAAAATGTAAAAAAATAAAATCAAAGATGGTTTTCTGGAACTGTCATATGACTCCTTACAGGGTTCCTATTGGATTTACTAATTAACAAAGGAAGATAATTATTTATTGTATAAATACTAAGGATTGAACCTGCAATGATCAGCATTATAAGCTTTGAACTCATTGCTCTACAAAAGTTGTCTGGTAGAAATATCTAATAAAATTAACTAAGTCAGGCACAAGGCCACAGTATGAGGGCACTGGGAGAGATTCAAATAGACTGTCTGGTGAGGTTAATCAGCTATGGTAGGCATTGTAAATATTTGGTATTTTCTCCAAAAATGGAGACAAGAAAACACCAAGATGATTAATGATGATTGATCCATATTGGATTCCACATACTTTTAACCTTATTCCAGATAAAGTGTCTGTGATATGCGGGATAACATGCTAGGCAGTGACATCATTATCAATGAGTTCAAACCTTAGTCATGCTATTGCATTCACTTTCTGACTAATACCCTTGGGAAAGGTAGGAACCCCTTTAATCCCTAAGCTATGGGTTAAATAGTACCACTACTATCCTTCTCCAAGAATGGCTTTGGCATTAAATAACCCATAAAAGATGATAAGCCGTTAAACAAAGAAACCAAACCATATCTAAGCTTTGATATCAATACATTAAACATATGAAAAAATGGATTTCAGTTTTAAACAGCAAGGCAACTTTATGCAAGTTAAAAATTCTACAAATAAATATGAAAGCATAAAATTTTGACATGGAAAAAATCCAACAGGAAAAGTTATCCAAAAGAAAAATGATTAAAAACCAAAAGAAATGGCTGGCTGTAATCTTAGGATACTTAGGTCTTCCAGTTGAAGTTATAAGATTACTTTGTTACAAATAGTGTGTGTATATATATATATATATATATATTATATATATAATTTTCTCATTTAGCTGGGTCCATTGCTCAGAGTTTCATATGTTACACACTATCATCAAACAGAAATAGTAACACATGAAATTGAGTACTTTCTATTCACTTTTCTTATTTGTATTTTATCTCAGGTTTTATATATATATATATTTCAAACAGGTTAAAGACAAATGGTACACAGTTTATTATTTTTGATTTTATTTTTTCAAGACTCCTTGTTATTTTTCTAGTGTTGGGATCTAGATGGTAAAGGAATTGTCCCATATCTTCTACCCAAGTGCTTTCGACCATACTTTTGGTCGCCATCAAAGATAGTGTAGTTTTGAGTTGACTGTTGAGTTTTTACTGTTTTAATTATTTGTAGCATTTTGTTTTGAAGTTGTCGGTTGGAACATTTTTGAGCATTTTGTCTTAAAATGTTCAGTTTGAAAAACGTTCACTAATAGAGTTAGTGATTTTTATCTATCAGAAATATTTAATATGTTGGTGCCTGTATTAAATGCTATTTTATTCGTGTTTGGTTTTTTTATTTTTCATGCATATAGCTTCTAGGATTTGGAATCATTTTTATTATTGTTTTTATATATAATTATTGTATTATCTGTGAGAATCTTCCTTACATCAGAAGATGTAACTTAGTGTTACTGTTGGAGTCTTGAAAAAAATTAAGTTAAAAATAATAAATATCTTTAAAACTTGCTATATATATATATATATATATATATATATATATATATATATAACCGGGACATTGGCCCAGCGGTTAGAGTGTTCGCCAATGGCCCGGGAGACCTGGGTTCAATCCCAGGTCAAGTCATACCAAAGACTTTAAAAATGGAACTTGATACCACCTTGCTTAACACTCAGCATTATAAGGTACGGTTCAAGGGTAAAGTGGAGCAATCCTGGGAATGGAGTAGCGCCCTCCACTACACCTTGGTGTAGTAGCTATCGAAAAGGGAGCCTTCGGGTCACCCTCGACTATGGTCGCTAACTTTACTTACTATATATATATATATATATATATATATATATATATAGACAGGAAATAAGAGGAATAAGATGTTAAAACCAATTTGGTAGAACGTTTATATATACTTCTGACACTTCTCTCTGTATGTGATTCATCAAAGATTTTGTAGTATTTTTTTTTTTAATTCTAGGAAAAATATTGAGGAACATTACAACTGTAAATAAGATTGTCATGGCAATGAAATCAGGAACTCCAATCATTATGAAATTTCAAAATTTGAGAAACCATAAACATTCCTAATTACATTGCCATGACAGTCTTACAGGCAGTTGTAAAATTCCAATATATTTCCAAAAATTTTTCAAAATTGTTATCTGATGAAGTTCGTACAGAGCAAAATGTCATGATAAATTTATAAAAACTCCACCAAATTAGTTTTCATGCCTTATCTTCCATAAATCTTACTGAATTTAAATGAAACTTATAAATAAATCTAATATAAAATGAATTTTGCTTTTCAGAATGGTAAAAGCTATTTTTTTTCTTTTTTCCTTTAGCTGTTTTGAAATTATGAGATGAAATATTTTTCATTATAACAACTTTTAAAAATTTTTTGATATCTTTTTACTTTTTAATTTAAAGTTGTTTCCTAAATTTGGTTCATAGTAATTTAGCATCATTTCAAAATATTTTATATTGCTAAATACTCGGAAATACTGATGAACACTCTTTTGAAGTCAAAGAAAAAAAAAAAACAACAAACAAAGAAGAAGTTCAGACACTTAGAAGATTGAAAAATCTTTATAAAAATGATGATGTCATGTAGTAAAAACTTACCCATAAATCATGACTGTCAAAAACTGTTTGTGTTTTTGATTAAATTCTGATTTTTATAAATTTTAAGCAATTTTCAAAGTTACTTCTTTAAAAGTGTACTTTGCTTAGAAATTCTGAGGTAAAAAATTTTTCATTATTATACATCTTTTTTTCAGTTGGTTTCTTGAAAAAAAAATTTTTTTTTATAGCTTTTATCAAAATAATTTTAGCCAATTTATTCTTTGATTTTAACAAAGTCAAAAAAATACCAAAACAAAAAATATATGGCAAACAAATTCAAATTTTATCTGATGCTGCTATATTTGATAGCATAATAAGGTCCATTTTTGCACCCAAATATTAGAATTTCATCAGTTGGTAATAAATGTACAAAAAGAAATTTGTTTTAAGCTGAGCCAAACAGGGAATATAATTGAAGTTTCCATATTATTAGATGTCATCAAGGCATGCTGACAGCACAGAGTAACTTGATTATATCTTGCCATCTATACCTATCAATAATCACTCTTGACAAGTCCTCTAGACGGTATCTAGTGTTTGCACAGAGATAATGAAAGTAAGTTTTTGCTTATCAAACGATATTTGTATGTCTATAGGACAATATTGCTTATGAGATCGTCCTTACTTCTCCAACAGTGCCCAGCATGTCTTGCTCATCTTACATAGATGGTTTGGGAGATGGGAGGTAAGTGACCATGCAGCAGTTTTTTTGTAAGTTGCAACTTCCAGGATTTGTTCAAAACAACATGCAGGATCTGAGTGTAGTTTCCATTTAACTTTTTCTCTAGATGTTTTGTTAAAGTCTAAGTGGTGTTCCAATATAATAGTACTGGCATAGGTACAACTTGGAATTTCTATTTTATTTAAGCAGAGAGAACAGATTTCCATGTGGTTGATAACCTGTCAAAAGCAGTCCATGATTTATGTATGCATATGTTGAAATCACTTGTAGTAGATAAGATATTGCTACCAAGGTATGTGAACAGATCACCAAATCTCAGAGGTTTGCCATTTAATGAGAAGGTACCATCTTGATTAAAACACATGAACTGATATTTTTTTTATTTCTGAAATGGTTGTAGTAACAGCAGTGGGATCTTTGGTCAGAAAATCTTTTATGCAATTAAATATAGTACTTCCTTCAATTTAATTCAAAAGCCAAAGAATAAATTAGCTTTGAAAAATGATTTATAAAAAGACAGATGAATTAATATTAATGGCATCTTAACCCAACTAGGGTCATATAATGCCTAAAAGTTAGGAAATCGCATTTATTGTAATTTGACATTTTTCACGTAATCTTTTAAGAGTTTTTTTTTTTTTTTTGCACAGTTATGATATCAAGTATTCCCATCTAATACTAATAATCTGCATACAGCAGTAAGGTTTCAAGTATTCCTATCAAATACAAATTACTATATGGTTTCAAAAAATTATTTCTATTTGATAATAGTCATTTGTTTACACACAGTTCAAATCCTTAAACTATTATACAAATGATTTATATAGTATCAAGTAGTCTTATTAAATACAAATAATTTTTAAACAGATCTATTTGACTCAAAGATGGGTTTCTAACAGTTACTTCTACTCCAGGTCAGAGTGTAATAGTTAGCAAGCTAGACTAGCAAACCTAAACAAGAGAGTTTGATTCTCATTGGGGTTCCCCATTCATCTGAATTTGTGCTGCATCAAAGCAAAAAGATTAGTAAATTGCTACTACCAGTTTGGGTCAGAGTGTACCTTGGAGTAATGGCACTAAAGAAGTACTCCATACTCCCTCAGTTCTCCAGAACTAAAGCCTCACCAGTTGATGCAGCTTAGAGTCATATTCAGGACCCACCTCTTGAGGAGCAGAGGTCTTACCCTTCTGCAAGGGATAAAGAATATTCTGAGTCAGGCCAACAGGGCAGTAAAAACCTAGAAGATAATATTTCTCTTTATGTCTTACTGATTATAATGATAATTACTTAAAATGATCTACTTACCCAACTCTGCCAACCAAGAATTTCAAATTCCAGACAGATAAAAAAAAATTCTCTTCAGCAACAAAGAAAAATGAACTTACCTGAAAATAAAAAAGAAATGAAATAAAATAAGATCAAGAAAACAAAAACAAATAAGATTTTCATTTTTCTAGAATTGTAGAAAACAACTATTTCAATAAAAATAAATAAATAATCACCAAAAATTACTTAATTAAACACAGCAGGAACTCTTTCATAAAACCAGCAGGCAATTTTTTTTTAATTAAAAAAGTAGGAAAAAAATGCATGCTTATTTCCCCCAAAACAAAAAGCAGTCTAAGATGTTTGCTACATAAGTCACACTTAATATATAATGTTTGTTTGAAACAGCAAATGCTGCTTTTGTAATATAGAATAATTGTTAGAATGAAGTTGAAAGAAAATCAAATGTTTGTTTTGATGACACTTTAAAATAAGTTCAGAAAAAAAAGGTTGTAAATTCTCAGCTGATAGATAAAATAGGAAGATGTTTTTTTTTTTAATATAGATATCTTTAATCTAAGACTTGTCACACAATCTATTCTATATTATCATACATACAGTATCAAACTTGAATAAGTAAATCCCTAACATTCTTTCCTGAAATGTGAATTTTCATTTAAACCAAAAGATACCAGGATTTCCTTATTGAAGAGGTACATTACATAATCAAAACGAGCATTATTAAGTATTATTTATCATCAAGCTTTACAGCAAGGAAACTTTACAAAAAATATAAATACTGAGTAGTCCAAAAATAAGTAAACATCTCTCTTTTTCTCTCTGTCTCTCTGATGAGCTTAAATGAGCGAAATAAATTTATTATGGAATACAATTTCTAAATTCTTGTTTTTTTAACAAAAACAAAAAAATCACAGTCCTCATTCACTTATGTATATAGGCAATTTTTTTTTTTTACAGAGGTGCTGAAATTTAATTTTTGGTTCTACAATTACAATGCTGAAGAGTGATCCTAATGACTAATGTCACTGTATAATGCTCCACTATTGGTAGTAGCAATTTACTAATCTTTTTGCTTAGATACTGTATAATGTTCCACTAAAAATTATAAAATCTTGGTATCTCTGAATTAGAAAATCAAGTTTTATTAAAAAAATTTGGTAGAGGTATACTTATTTATGGGTAATAGAATATACTCATACATATATATATATATATATACACACATACACACACATGATGCACACATAAATAAATATATATTATATATATATATATATATATATATATATATATATATATATATATATATATATATATATATATATATACACGCACATATACACACACACACACACACACACACACACACAGGGAATATCCCCCAAATATATGCATACACTTTGTAAATAGTAATTGTTTATTACCAGTAAGTTCATTAGGCATTTTTATAATAAATAAAATCATTTGATATTTAAATTATGTTTTATTAGAAATGTTCTAAACAAACAAAGATTTGCAATAATCTTTTATGCCTGTCTTTTTTATTTCTTATAATTTTGGTTGAAGATAATTATCACACAATTAAAAAAAAATGCATTAGTTGAGGTTTTTTGTTACATTAATTCTTATAATAAAAGTGTTTAATTAACTTTCAGATTAGAACCAAAGCCACTATTAACAAACAAGGTATATGGGACAGCCTGGATTTTATAATGTTCTTTCTTATGAAAATATCTAATTAATTTTCAGGTAAGAACCAAAGCTGCAATATATATATATATATATATATATATATATATATATATATATATATATATATAGGTAGATAGATAGATAGATAGGTAGGTGTGTGTGTGTGTGCATGTGCGTGTGTGTGTGTGTGTTTATAAAAGAGTGTATTGTATAACATTAGTCCCTCTTATAAAAGTGTTTAATTAACTTTCAGATAAGAACCAGAGCTGCTATTAATGAAGATGATAGAGAGAGAAAGAGATACTGACAGATGGTGAGAACATAGGAGAATAGATAGGAGAGGGGAGAGGCAAGCAAGAATGGGAGAGAGATGGCCTATACAATGACCTCTTGATTATGATGAATTAGGCCTCTGAAAATTTCATAATAAAAATTTTTATTGAATCTTATACAGCAAATTCATTAATTTATAAATTCCAGATTTTTCATAAGATTCAAGGACAATTCTGATTCAGTAAATCAAATTTTAATGGTCCCATTAAATAAATATTGTTAAAAATACACAGACCCTGTGGGAAAAATATCAATGTAAGCCAAATGACATAATGCAACTCGAAACAGATGGACTTAAAGAGAAAAAGTTTTCTAATAAAGGCAATATATAACATCCTACTTAGAGTATACAACATCCTATCCTGAAACTGTAGAAGTCAAAACCATATGACTGATGAAGTACACAATAAAAGACTGCTAGCCTCAAGCATATCCTGACTAGCTGTGAATATTCTCTAAGAAGCAGACGCATGGAGACAACCAGGTGCTGGAAATCCTTGGCATACCAATCAAACGATATTGCAAAATTGCCAATGAAACTTTGATTACTACAGTAGTAAAAGATATTGTGAAGTAGAGAAAATTCCAGAGGGAATTCTTGATAAAAAGTACAAGACAAGATTGTTATACAATGTCAGTCAAAAAAGTAATAAGATCCATATTAAAAAAAAAAAATTTTAGGTTGGCAACCCCAATTAAAAAATCAGCTGATCGGTGTTGACCTAGAATATGTGTGAAAACATTCAGTTCAAGTTTACTTCTCAAAATTGATTTTCAGATGAGTAGTCTTGGATTATCACAAGTGTGTTTGGTTCAGTGTTTCAAGAAAATAAAACAAGAAAAATGCAACAGAAACATTTAACAAGTTAACACTGACTTATGTGAATAGATTTCTATCCTAAGTGCAGATTTTTAGCTTGTACAATAAATGTTGAAGACAAAATCCCATTCTGAACAGCTGGTCAACTTCACAAACCTAAGAATATGCAATAAAAGAGAGAACTCTTGCTTTGGTTTCTTTGTTTAATGGAAAATCAACCATCATGAGTTATTTAATGTCAAAGATATCCTTGAAGAAGAACAGCATTTATCCTATTTAAGTCACAGATGGCAAGATCGGAGGATTCTTGGTTAATAGAGGTAATAACACTCAGAAATCAAGCTTTACCCTAGGGTTCTAACCTGATGAAGGGTTTGTTGAAGACATGACAACTCGTTTTGATACAATAAGTATAAAAATGTATATACATGTATACATACAAAAATATATATACACACACACACACACACACACACACACACAATAATGGACTCTCTTGTTGATATCAACATATAAGGGCCCAACAGTTCACTTAAAGATACAAACTGTTTGACTACCTACACAGGAGATTTGTTTATAGTAGTGAAAGTTTGAGTAGAGCCAACCACACTTCTTGGATAAGCTGATAACAGAAAAATGGTTCACCAATGTGGCAGAGATTCTTTTGAAAAACTCTAAAGTTTTTTCTTCTCTTAGACTGGTCACTCTACAAAGGCTAGAAACCATAATCTACCCCCAATATTTATCATATATACATATATATATATATATATACATAGAAGGTAAGATCTTTTTCAGTGTCATTGCAAAGAGGATGACAGGATTCATGATAAACAATGGGTATATCAATACATCAATACAAAAAGCTGTTGTACTGAACATACCACTATGTTGTGGGACCGAATAAAAACGGCCAAAAATAATAAATCAGTTGAACTTCGTGTCATAGATCTCGAAAATGCATTTGGCTCAGTAAGACACCAACTACTTGAGAAAGCAATGGAGTTCTTTTGGATTTCAGAGGACATTAAAAACCTTATATCAGCATACTTTAAATGTACCTATGTGAAGTTTTCTAATTATAAATATTCAACTAACTGGCAAAAATTGCACTGTGGCAAATAGAAGTGCAGGCCTCGGCCTTCATCCACAGCATTGGTGATCCAAGGAATCCACAATAAACAAAAGAAAAATGGTTTTGGAAGAAATTCATCATCTTGATGAAGTCACTCATATTGTTACAGCTGTAGGACAAAGGAAACATGTTGATTTGTTAGTTGGGTTTTATGGCATATCAACCTTTGTAGGTTATTTAATGCCAAATCCATTTTTACACAAATAATCAGTTCTATTTCAAACAATTCAGTTTAGTATGAGTACACAGTTTAATTGTCAAAAACATTTCTATTTCAAACCATTCAGTTTATTCAAACAGTTCTAATTCAGCTAATTCAGTTTAGTATAAGTACAGATTTTGTTTACACGGTTAAATGTCAAAATAGTTCTATATATAACAATTCAGTTTAGTGTAAGTACAGGTTCAATGTCAAAAACAGTTCCAATTAAAACAATTCAGTTTAGCATAAGCACACTGTTTAACTCATTTGCCTAGTAGGTAGAGTGTTTGCCAATGGTCTGGGAGACCTGGGTTCAATCCACTTCAGTGTAGTAGCTATTGAATAGGGAACCTTCTGGTCACCGTCGACTATGGTCGCCAACTTTACTTACTTACAGTTTAATTGTCAAAAACATTACTATTTCAAGCTATTCAGTTTAGTCAAACAGTTCTAATTCAAACAATTCAGTTTAGCATAAGTATGCAGTTTAGTTCTATTTAATCCATAGATAGAGCCCTATCAAGTGCTACCATTCTAGGCCAGAGTAGACCTGGGAGCAATGGCAATGAAGGGGTGCTCCGCATTCCCCAAAGCTCCAGCATTACTGGAACCTCACCATCAGATTGTTTAGTGTCATATCCAAGACACTTGTTCAGGAGGTCTTACCCCTCTGCAGAGGTGCAGTCGGTAAATTCTACGGCCCCAGCCGACTGGGCAAGAAAGGAAATAGGACACATGGACCAAATGGGAGAGTGCAAAAGACAGAGCTGTCACATGGGGCAACCTTAAGCACATGGAACCCTAAAAATTGAGTTTGCTTATAAAGGCAGTCTATGATGTTTTACCAACACCAGTCAACCTTCATGCTTGGGGGATAACTAGATCTGACCAATTCAGAGCATGTGGGAAAATTGCCAGCCTTAAAAATATTCCCACTGGATGCAAGTATGCTCTAAGAAGCTATACATGGAGACATAACAAAGCCCTTGAGATTTTTGCTGAGGCTGTAAAGATATGTTGTGAGACTGCCAATAAAGCTTTAAATGATATCACCAATAGAATGATTCATTTTGTTGAAGAAGGAAATATTTCGAAACTTTCACATAAAAATAAGCACTGATCATCATTGCTCAATGGCTGCACAGACTGGTATGTCGCAACTGATTTCGAACATCATTTCATATTTCAAACAGAAATAATGTTAATGACCCAGCATCCAAATATTGTGATTTGGTCCATTGAATTAAAAAAGTTTTTGTTATTGAGTTAACAGTCCCTTTTGAAGAAAATTTTGACTAGGCACATCAGTGTAAGTTCGAAAAATATGAGGATCTGCAAGAACAATGTGTCAGAAATGACTGGATAAACCAACTTATTTCCTATCGAGGTTGGCTGCCAAGGTTTCATTACCAACTCAACCTCCATATTCTTGACTATTCTTGGACTTTTTCCATCAGACAAGAGGAAATACATAAAAGATCCAAGATAAGGCTCTAACTGCATCAGTGTGGATATAGCAATCCCATAGAGTGACGTCAATCTAACAAAATCTGGTGGTATCGTGAGTTACTGCTGGGGTGCTCTGGGGTTAGTGGTAATGATGCTTTAGCCTTGAAACCATGCCTGAACCCAGAGTCGTCATCTGATGAAAGCTTTGTTGGAAGCAATGCTGCTGTTTAAACATCAGTCATTGTATGATATATATATATATATATATATATATATATATATATATATATATCTCGTTTTCTGAGAAAATTTTAAGTTTAATAAAAATCTTGCTATTTTTCTGGCTTATTCCCACCCCCATGTGTGGGGGGGTCCAATGGTTGTCATACTGCCAGGGGTGGAAGTGGGGACAAGCTCCTTCTTTCCTATAAAATACTCCAAAGGCATGCTCAAATCTATAGCCTCTGACAACCTAGTCCTACTCCTGGCCTTCTCAGGTGGCTTGTCACTAAGCCCGGCAAATCTGTTTCTACTGACAGGAGGGGGCTCATCAGGGGAGTAACCCCACCTGAGGTGGGATGTCTGGAGTCAAGCCCAAGCTTGTTATGTGTGCATGTATATATATATATATATATATATATGTATGTATGTATGTGTACACGTATGAATGTATGATGATATATATATATATATATATATATATATTATATATATGTGTGTGTGTGTGTGTGTGTGTGTGCGCGCGCGCGCGCTGGTACGTAGAAATTCCCTGGCTCGTGTTTGGAGGCGCATTTAAACAACTAGGAGTGATGGGCCCTTGAGTTACTGGTGTGACATCCATCTAGGAGACGGAACTTCTGATCTAAAACCTGCAATCCATGCATTTACCAATCATCTTGCTTTTGCTTGTCATTGGGTTATATTTGCGAGGATTCAGGGAGTGGTATTGGTGTTGTACTAGTTTGTACCACTTAAATTCATCGAAGTACAGATATCTCAATGGTTCTAGATCATCCTTATCTTAACTGTGGTGATGGTGATGATGAGCATTGAGATGGCTGTCGTCTGTTAAGACGAAGCAATATATATATTTTTTTTTTTTTCATTCAGAGGGTATATTTATTTTTATATGAGAAAAGACCAATGTTTACCATTTCATTTTTTTTTGTTAAGCCAGCTAAACAAGAATTTTCAAATGAAGCGTTATACTATTATAATTTTTAACTACTCGAAACGTTAAAAATTGGCATATTATCATATATAAATACATCCTCTAAATATTGTTTTTTTTTATATTTGCATACCATCAGATTTATTTTCATTTTTCTCTAATATATACATAAATATAGATACATACACACACCAAGATATGTTTGTATTTACTAATACAGGCAGGATGTGACACAAGATCAATTTTTAAACAGAGTTTAACAGTTTTTAATTCTGAGGTTTCCTTTCCTAAACTGGTTGCCTAACTGTTGTAGGTGACTCACCTATGAACAGAATAATGGACTTACCCAAAGGGTATATTAATCAAGAACTAAGCTGGTAGAGCATGCAGCAGCTGTAGTAAGGCAGACTAAAAGTTTTGATTTTTTGTCTGAGTTTTTTGCTACTTCTGAAAAGTGAGTTATTATTTTATTGTTACATTTGTTAAAATTATTGTTATTGCATATTTGTTATTGTTGTTAAAGCTCTGTGACCCCCCTCAAACTATTGTTGTTTGTTTGTGAGGAGGGTCAAACCGCGACTCGATTTATTGTTTTATTTTAAAAAGAAAAACGACCGCCATTTTTTATCAAATCATTCATCGGTCTCTGTTTTAATTGACTTTTTATATATCATTCGCGTTCATCTCCCCCTAGCTGTGTTTCACAACTATGGGGGAGCCAAACAATATCAATTCTCCGCTGGACAATATTCATTCACAACTGGACATATTCGAAACACGACCCTCCCCAATGCCGGAAGAAGCTTTTGATTTGTCTACTTCTGCAAGCACGATACCACCGGCACAAAAACCAAAGGAAACAGCAGTCTCTTGGTCTTCACATTGTGTGAATAAAAAATCCCCTTGTGACTACGCAAGAGACAGGGTCGAAAAGTACGGACAATATTTCAAAGATGGAGAAATTCTCCCAATACCAGAACTCGTGGAGGCGGTCGAGCCTAAGACCCTGTCCTTCGTAGTTACGGACATAAAGACCAAGAGACTAGCAGGAATAAAAAAGGAGAGCTTTGAGGACCTGCTAAAAACGGCAAACATCCCAGGGAAGTACTTTTACCGGCGAAGCTTTGCAACCTGGGATGTTTTGCTACCCTCAGAGGAAGCAGCGAAAAAAATAGCTGGTGGTAATATTAAAACACGCTTCTTTCAGCTACAACCAGAATATCGAGGCAAGAGACGAATACGGGTCACCGTATGCAATGTATCAATGTAACTAAGTGGAGACGTCCTTGCCGCCTATCTAAGTATATACAGCGGCGTGGAACAAGTCACACAGGTGATATCAACCCAAGGAACCGCCTACGGTGACTACGTCTTCGTCATGTGCCTCGATAGGGGAGGGTTCAATAACATTCCCCATAAAATTAAATATAAAGACACAACGATGACGGTGATAGTCGAGGGCAGAAAACCACTATGCTGGTCATGTAATAAGATCGGCCACTTCTCCAAAAACTGCCCTCAGAAAATGACCACCACTGCAACAACAACAACTACTACCACTAATGTTACTACTCCTTCACCTGTCATCACAATAACAGCACCAATTGAAACAAGTGAAAACAACAAAGACAACCTCAATAAAAAAGACGACGAAGGATGGACCCAGGTAACCAAAAAAAAAAAAGGGAAAAAAACTCCCATGAAAAAGCCATCAACAATGGAAAACAAAGTAAATTCATCAACTGATCCAACAACCGTTACTAATATCTCTGCTGCTACTGCTTCTACATCGACCATTAGTACGGAACAATCATCATCAGCATCAACAACTGCAAGAGAACAATCATTGACAACAATAGAACCAATGGATATGTCCATAAATCTCAAAAGAAGAAGGGATAGTGAAGATTCCCCAACGAAAGAGGGGGAGAAAAAACACCCAAAAAAAACAGCACAACCCCCCCCCCCCATACCTCAACCTAAGGGGGACAAAACAACAGCAGTCCCAAATCAACGACCAGCACAATTGATCCCACCCCCACAAAAACCAAAAACTACCCCAGTCACTCCAATTGAAATACCACTACCTCCCTCTCTTTCACCAATTACAACCCCAAAAATACTTACAAGGTCACATTCGGCGACCAGACTTTCACCCTCTCCACAAACACCGTCAACATCAACAGCATCAACATCATCAACAATACATAAAGCAAGAGCACGCTCGGCTTCTACGGAAGCCCGGCGTGCTATAAATGCATTTTACTTTTGTGAAGACACATTCGAAAATCCACACCTAGATCGCCTATTAAAACAAACATTGAAACCATTACGTTCACTTAAAAAGATTGACGAAAAGGACATAACTAACCCGTATCTGTTCAAGGACGCACCTATGTTGACCACATTCGTCCGTTCGGCTGGCAACCGGACTAAAGAACTGTGGCACTTCATTGACGAGGCCAGCCGGACAGACGTAATGCTTGCCGATGTAAAAAATACCATGCTCAAAAAAATGCTTCCCTTTTGTTCGGGCAGGGTCCCGATTTTAGTTTACCCGTCATTTTATAGGTCCCTAAAACTGAGGTACCCCATGGATGTCGGAGGAATTAACAGGGATGACCGAGTGAGTACTGAGCTCGGCACCGGTTCCCTGCGTCAGGCCGTCGGCATCCTCACCCCGAAGGATTTCCGGCCCATAGTCGCCAGTGAGTAAGCTAAGTGGGATTGATGGCTCTAAACCTTGCTACTTTGAATGTGAGGGGATTGAGGGATCCGGGCAAGTGTACGCGCTTGCTTGGTGAACTCAAAACTCTCGGCGTAGATGTTGCTGCAGTGCAGGAAACCCACTTCACTTGCGGTGCCGACTGTCGTGTGCTGGAAAGCGATTTTAACGTTTTCTCAGCATACGGCAGCCGTACCAGCGTTGGGGTTTCTTTGCTAGTTGGACGCAGCCTTGATGCTGATGTTGACATTGTTTTTGCAGGTGACGGGGGCCGACTGGTTGTGGCCGATGTTGCCGTGAAAAGTTTCAAGTTTCGTCTGGTTGCGGTTTATGCGCCCAATATCGTTGTGGAGAGGGTTTCCTTTTTTCGTCGGTTGGCGCCGTTCCTGGACGATACGAAGCGGCTAGTTTTAATGGGTGATTGGAATGCGATCCTTAATCCCAAGATAGATAAGGTCGGTCGGGGAGCTAGTCGTGCGGGAAGGTGTGAGAGCAGCCTTGTCGGCTTCGTGACTCGTCACGGTCTCGTCGACAGGTTTCGTCTTGATCACCCAGGGCGGGAGATGTGGACGTGGCTAGATAGCTCGCCCTCTGCCAAAGTAGGTTCCTACTTGGACAGAGTGTTAGTGAGACGAGCTGACATTGACTTTGTTAGTTGTCCCACGTTCCACCTGATAGCGTGGACTGACCATAAACTTGTTAGAGTCAGTCTACGGTTAGCAAATAGGCCTAGTCTAGCCGGCTACTGGAAGTTCAATACCTCCTTACTGGAGATACGGGACTTCCGGGATCAGCTGGAATCCCTAATTCAGCGGGCGTTAGTGGGGGTGGTTACCGGGAATAGGTGGTGGGGATCTCTTAAACATAGGATTAGAGATTTCGCTACCAAGTACGGTCGCCAGCTCAACTTAGATAGGACCAAGGAAGCGAAATCTATAGACGATAGACTTTCCCAGGCGGTGGCTGGCGGGGACTCCCTAAACGTAGAGCTAGCTAGGGGGGACCTTGAGCGCGAGAGTAGCGAGCGCTACAAGGGATACGTAGTTAGATCTAGGTTAAAGAGAGTTCTCAACGAAGCTGTGAAAACGAACGCGACTGCGCGTGAAGAAGAAGTGCGAAGGTTCCCCGATCGGTATATCGTTTCTGTCAAGGCCCCAGATGGGCGACTGCTGCGATCGGGTCGCGAGATTCGTGACGCCTTTCGAGATCGCTTTGTCCGCTGCACTGATCTCCCGCTCCGGGAGTTTCGTAGCTATCTTGCCGACTTTCCCCGCCTTGGGGTGGCTGAAGCGGCTAGCTGCGAGGGTGTGGTTACTGAATGCGAAGTCCATGACGCGTTGAAGCAGGTCGGCCTCAACAAGTCGCCGGGATTTGATGGTTTGCCCTACGAAGTGTACTTGAGGATGTCGCACATGTTTGTGCCTATTCTGACGGATATGTTCAACCATTGGTTCGCCCAGGGAGCCATCCCTGGTAGCGTTACCAAGGGCGTGATCACATTGCTGAAGAAAGGTGGCAGGCATGTTTGGGAGGGTTTAGATGACTACAGGCCCATAACTCTGCTTAACACAGAGTTAAAGATTTTGGCCCGGGTCTTAGCGAATCGTTTACAGCTTGTCATTAGCAATCTGATCGGCTCTGAGCAGACCTTTGCTGTGAAGGGAAGATCGATCCAGGACAACCTGCACTTGATTCGCGAGGTCCTAGAGGGGATAGAAGACGGCACAAGGCCGCGCTGATCAGTTTAGATCAGTCCAAGGCCTTCGATAGGGTTGACCATCAGTTTTTGGCGACTGTTTTGGAGACTGCCGGATTCAAACCGGAGTTCCACAGATGGATTAGCATGATGTACCACAACCCTCAGGCAGTGGTGCAGGTGAACGGAAGGCGTTCGAGGGTGTTCGCGGTCGAGCGTTCCGTCCGGCAGGGCTGCCCATTGTCTCCTCTTCTCTATGTCCTAGCTTTGGAGCCCCTGCTCCGTAGGCTTAGGGATAGGACGACAAATCCGGCCCTGTGCGGTGTCCCTTTTGCTGGCCCTCTTACGGCAAGGGTTTCCGCGTTCGCCGATGATATCACAGTTTTTGTATCCCGCCGCCTGGATATAAAGGCGGTGAAGAAGGCGGTTAGCGAGTACGAGCGGATTGCAGGAGCCAAGGTCAATTTTGACAAAAGCGAAGGTTTGCGGCTCGGTGCTTGGAGGGGTAGCAATACTCTTCCAGGGCCCTTCCGCTGGAGTGACGGACCCGTCCGCATCCTCGGAGTGTGGTTCGGGCCCGACCTCCAACTGGAGCAAAATTGGTTGGAAATACAAGCCAAGGTTAATGCTCAGGTGGGAATTTGGCTTTCAAGGAGGTTGTCCTTAAAGGGCAGGGCGGAGGCGTGCGCCGTGTACGTCTTCCCCTTGATCCTTTACCGATTGGCTGTAATTCCTCTGCCTAAGGTACATCGGTTGGCGCTGCAACGATCCCTTTCCAGATTGCACTGGGGAGGTGCAAGGCCGATGGTCCGTAGGCAGGTCTGTATCCAACGTCCACGCAACGGGGGTCTAGGTATGCCTGATCTGGAGAGCCACTGTCTTGCTGAAAGACTTGCATACTTGGGCAGAGCCTTGATGGGGGACGCAGTGTGGAGACTGAAGGCGAGTCGGACTTTTCCTTGCCTAAAGTCAGACCCAAAGGCTGAAGGTCGATGTAAGCCTTTGGGCGAAACACTGTTTGTCCGCTAGTGCCGAACGGCCCTTCGTAACCTTCTTGGGTCCAGTGACCTTTCACGGCCTCGAAAAGAACTATATCGGGAGCTAGTGGTGGGTTCCGCTTCTGATCCTCTCAGCGAGCGGCGTGGCTGGACGACGGAGGAGATTCGCTCTCATTGGAATTGGGCGCCAGGATCGAGCTTCTTGAACAACTCCGAGTTCTCGCTCACCTAGCGTCTTGTTCGAAATGCGTTACCCCTTGTCGGCTTGAGCTACAAAGCGGGCCTGGCAGACATGCCCGATTGCACTCGCTGCGCCAGTGGTTTGGAAGAAACGGCTGAGCACGCCTTCTACTACTGCGAGCGAGTTCGCCCGTTTTGGGATCATGTCGGCGAGTGGACGGCTCGCATCGAACCCAAACAGCTCGTGCTGCTCGACGTTGGTTATGTCGTGGACAACGTTCTTCCTCCGTATCAGGGTGAGAAGCGTGTGGTGTTTCTCGCGATCCTAGCTGTAGCTCGAATGGTGATTTGGACGATGCGAAACAAGGGATTGTATGACGATGCAAACTTTTCTCATCGTGATCTGGTTTTGTATTTTCGGCATCAGCTGAGGGTCAAAATCAGATGCGATAGAAAACGCTTGGATCGCATAACATTCAGCAAAAGGTGGGTGCATGCAGCGAGCCTGGTCGTGCGAAAGGGGGCAACGTTGGAGTCATCCTTCCCTCCTCTGCCGGCTCATGGCGTCTACGGTACGGGTCCTTAGGGACCCCACCCCTGGTAAGTAGGATTGTTTTTTCCCTTGAAACCTAGTTAGCAGTATGTTTGTGAGTCATTGTCCCCGTCATCTAGCCGTTAGTTCTCAAGATCTTCCCCATCCCCATTATTTTTGTACCTCAACCCGTATCCCAGTCTGCTTTTTATTGAAGATCTTGAACATTCATATGTATAAAAATCATACTACCTGGTCGCATCCACCCATACCATGCCCAAGCCCTTATTTCTTTGACCCCTGTAGATTAGGATTCCTGCCCCACCTAGGGTAGGTCCGGCTTGTTTCCGTTTTTTTCGCGCCGGAAAACAGTCGGCCTCCAATTTTTATAGACGGGGGGATGGGAGGGCAACCAAACGGGGGATTTTTCCTTTGTTTTTGTATATATTTCGGGGTTTTTTCTCCCATTCCCATCACATTCATTGTAAATAAATCATACTTGTAAATAAAAATCATTCATCAATCTCGGGATTTTAAGTAGGACTTCTTCATAGAGCAAATGTGGTATTTTGGTGATTGCTGCGCATATGGCGATGGATGAATGGTTATATATTGTACTGCTGAATGGGTCGGCAAATGTGGCTAGCTAGGTGTCCTTAGAATATATAGAAAAGAATGACCGCTCCCTTCCCCTCCCCCAAAACCTCAAGGCCTTGTGCCTTCTGTGTAATATACGCAGAAATAAAAGCAGCTGTAGTAAGCACCTTGCCTGTCTTTGTATATGTTGAACCAAGGAAACCTTCCTCAGAGACTTAGATACATTTGTGTGGCACCTCATATCTCCGTGTTGAGTTATTTATTTATTGACCTCTAATAATCAGTCATAACACTAATCAAGGTTAAAGAACCCAATCTGCCTTACTATTTACCCATAGCTAGAGGAAGAATAATTGGATTTATATAATTTATACGAGTATTAGTGCTATGCGAAATGCAATCAGCCTCATCCAGGTTTTGAACTCGTGTCGCCATGACCATTTCCTACAAAAATAACTATTACACCACAGGCACCTCAGATATGTATGAATACACATACACCTCCCCAATTATAAGTACAATCTACCTTTGAAAAGACTTGGTTAAAAAAATGAAAACAGATTTCTTGAACATAATGAAAAATGAAAAGGATGCATTTCTCATTAGAATAAAATAAAAATAGAATAATTGAGGAAATCAAGAAAATAAAGGCAGAATATGAGAGAGAGAGAGAGGCGGGGGAAAGAAAAAATGTCAGGCACAAATGAGGCTAAAACTTTGTTACAAGAGAAAACACTTAATTGACCTTGACAGTTAAGCAGAAAAACATTTTCTTAAATCTTTGAGTGGAAAACAATTTTTTTTTGTATTTTAGTTGTTGCTTAATATCTTCTCTAGTCAAAGTTGATTTTTTTTTTTACTTTTGCTTCCTACAAAATTGCGTACACATTATCAAACAAATATCATTTTTTTTTAATCCTCATTTATTTGTTCAATAAGGAGTCAAGAAAAAAAACTAAGACCGAATCAAAATATTTAAGCAATTAAATGATTTTTTTTATATATATTTGATAAGAGTTTTATTGGCATTAATGCTTTTCTTTTTAAGGATTATTTTCAACTGATTTTTTTAACAAATTATTTCATATTCTTGATAATATTTAACCAAGGACAATTCTTCAAAAGGTTAGAGTTATGGTTTCATATTACCCTAATATACAAATAAAATTTAACAGCAGAAAATTTCCAGTTTTTGTCTGTTTGAATAAGCTTCTAAGAAATACCAATAAAGTATTTGAGGAATTTGCCCTATGAGGCTTCAAAAGAGAAATGCATAAAATTTGGCAAAACCAAGTTAAAATTGTCCAAGAGTCTCACACTCATCCAGAAAAATTTGCAAATTGATTTAATCAATGCAAGAAAAAAAGATAACCTTTAAAATTTTAGAATATAAAAAATAAAATAGAATAATAAATAAATAAATAAATAAATGAACCAAGATTATTTTGCTTTATCAAATTGTTTTTTTAACATTATTCCAATTTTGATGACACACACCCAAAGAAAAGAAGGGGAGAAAATCATGGTGTAACAGTTTTCATTGTAGGGAATGGATTTGACTCATAGAAAATGGACACAGTGACCAGAGTTCAAATCTTGAATGAGGCTGTTTGCATTTCACATAGTACGAATATCCTCAGGAAAAGTATGAATCTAACAATTCTCCTACTGGCTATGGGTAAATAGTAGGGTCGATTGTGATCTTTAACTTTGATATCGCAATTGGTCTTGGGGAAGAAAAATTCTGAATTCGAACCAGTATACTCTGCTTGAAAATTGACCTTGTGTCACATCTTGCTCATGGTGAAGAGGTTTGGTAAATACACAAACCAAAAATGAGATTAAGAAGAACCAATTTCACATTGCGGCCTGACCCCATCCATATGAAAAATCAGAACAAAACTTATTTGATGAGGATGGAAGAGTGCCAAAAAGCATTGGTTAGCAATAACAGTTTACAAACACTAAATTTCATCCTTGTGTCAGCCTAAGCAAAAATGCTGATTCCTGCTTAAAGGAACTATTAGCTACTTGGTTATGAAGATCACTGCTAGTGTAGAGAGCTCAATCATTAATAGATATCCTGCTGTTGTGGCCAATTATCAGACTGAACCTAGAAACTATATTAGATAGACCACCACAAGAATCAAATGATTGAGTGATTGATTTTAATAGCATGTTAACCAGTCAAGAGTTCTCTTATGTCTCATGGTTAGGTTTGGTTTAGTTTTATAACATCAACTATTGTTGTTTATTTAATACCAAATCCTGTTTTTATATATATGATAAATATATGATTTGTAAACATATTTTGTAGATACACACAGTTAAATGATCAAACAATTCTATTTCTAACAATTCAATTTACCATAAGTCAACAAAGTTAAATGGTTCCAAGTATTGTTATATATCACTAACAATTCAATTAAATAGTCATTTATTTACACAGTTAAATGCTTACTTTCATTGCAAACTTGTTGCATTTTTGTGTGAACATGCCCATCTGTCTGCTGTAAATATTGTGTAAATTTTATCAAATATAAACTATATAAATTCTCATTTTTACTCAATAAAAAAAAACTTAAAGCAATGTTAAATATAGGTTAAATTTAGCTGCTACCAATTCTAAAAAGTCAGTGCATATTAAAGGATCTAGCCTACCTCCCATCAGACCAGATTTGACACAAGGTCATTTTAATGTTGAGGGGAAGGACCACATACAAACCAAGATTCATGTGTGGTCGTCAAAAAGAAAAGAAAAAAAACCTTGATCCCCATAGCATTTCCATTTAGAGGCCCCTCAGGCTCCAAGCAATAAACTCAAGCCTGCCAAACCAGTATTGTCTCCAGAGGAAGCTCCCTGAGACCAGGCAATCGACTTAATATCATCCACCCAGTGAAAACATCAGATAGGCTATGGACAAGCCAGCTAAGTATAAGTCAGTGCATATTATTCATGAGAATTTTTTCCAGAATTTCTTTGTCCGGAGTTAGAGGGTGCATGTTATAGATAAATAATTATTGTACTTCTGTCTCATAGTTGTGTTTGAATG
>CAUZXS010000234.1:0-52500 GCA_963585895.1 Sepioteuthis lessoniana | reverse complement strand
GGGCTGCTCCAAAAGTAAAGCCATCTGATTTATTTTCATAGAAACTACAACAGATACAGTAAGGAAAATACCACCATTAAAGAGAACAAGTTTTCAGCTACAAAATACTGCTTTCATATCAGATTCTTCTCTATCTGTAACAAAGAAAAATAATTATGGATTATTGGCAAGAAGATTCATACCACCAAAATGCACCTTTGACCATATGGGACAGAATGAAAAAAATAGGAGGCATTACTTTTAAAGCAACCTTTTTAAAAAAACACAGTATACGAGCTTGCCAATCAGATGAAAATACATAGCCAATGTAGGTGCAATTGTACCTTGTAGATGTTATAATTTCTATAGAAATTAAACCCGAGGTACTACTTTTCAGAGCATCCCTTGTATTAAAAAAGATCAAAACTATTTTAAAAAGAAACTCTAAAAGGAATAATAAAACTGATTACTGTGTTTTTCAGTAATGCTACTTGCCCACTAAAAATTGGGATCAAACTTCTCTTGTATTTTATTTACCAAAAGTAATCAATCTAATAATATAAAACACAAGTGTAGCGTTCTGTCGGTACATATGTGTGTCTGTATACATAATATTTAAGAAAGAAAGAAAGAAAGGAAAGACATTTTTTGTTATAATCTAATTACAGAAAGAAAAAATTCAAGTGAAAAAGAAAGAAAGAATAAATAAATCGGGATTTGTGGCTTGCCACATTGAAAGAGAAAGGAAAAGAAAGCAAACAAGTTGTTGGGGAAAGCAGGCTGAAGTCAGGGTTTCTTTAGTTTTTGAGTTCATCTGCTTGGCTATATATCTTTTGAATCTACATTGACAGCAACATGGAAGAGAGAGAAAGTGAGAGAGTCACCACTGTTTAAGATTATATAGAATTCAACTGTCATTATTGACGGGTGTATTCTAGTTATTAAATAAAAAGTCCTCTCTTTATATTGTTATTAAAGATTGTAGTATAACTGTAACAGATATCAGTAATTTTTTTAAAGAAACCTTAGTAAATAGAAATGCATTTCATACAATAAATAAGATACTGCAATAAAATGATTTCTATTAATAAAAATCAATAAGACATTTATTCAACCAAATTGTATATAGATATTACAATGAAAACAAAATGGCTCAGTTCATGCTCAAGGTTTGAATTAATAATTCCTACATGATGAAACATCGATTTATGAGAGTTTATAATGTTCACAATCTCAACTTCTGGATGGGGGAAGTTACTCACAACTGAAAGTTGAGGTAATTCTCATTCTATCAATATTGATAATTTTAAAAATGAAAATGGAATTGGGTTGGCACTTAATAGAGAAGAAAGTCTACTTTATCTATACATCACTAAGATTCTCACTATATATATATATTATATAAATGCTTATCAGACCAAAAGGTTCTCATAAATATGGCCTGATGAACATAAAAAAATGACAGTCACTGGGTGCCATTAACTGTGTCTAGACTAAACTAACTTACATATATATGCTCTATCACAGATATCAAGCACTCTATAAGTATAAAAAACTGCATATATATATATACACACACACACACACACACACACACACACACACACACACACACACACACACACACACACTATGGTACATCATGACAAGATCTTTATTAAAGAAATACACTTTAAATTCTCCATTATTTTCCATTCAGCTATGGATAAATGATAGAGAAAACTGCATCTTTTTTAACCTTAGTACGACAACCAGTCTAGGAGAAGGAAAACTGAATTCAAACCAATTGTACTCTGCATAAAAATTTACTTTGTGTCACATCTTGCTCATAATGGAGAGGTTGGGTAAATACATACACTAAAATGCTCTAACAATTTTCAAATTTATAACTGCATAATTTTGTGGGGTCTGCATTTTATATTGAACATTATTTTCCCAAAATTCTCAGATTGCTTGATGTTACGAAGGCTTGTGTGACAGACTAAAAAAAGTTCAGTAAATAATAACAAAAATAATAAAGAAATGCAATTTAAAATCCTTAGCTCCTTCTTAAATAGACACATTGATATCATCATGGACAATTGTTACAGGAAAGCTCAATAGTTGTCTGATTGGTAAACATATATTTGTAGTTACCCAAACTTTCCACCACAAGCAAGAGTTTGAATTCTGAGTTTTCTTTCTCCTAGACAAGTTTCAGACCATAATTAACGAGCTCAACTTTTTACCCAAAGATGGAAAGAGAATAATTAGATCCATACCTTCCTCTGGGATATTAGAACTAATTGAAATGCAAACAGCCTCAGCCAGGATTTGAACTTGAGTAACCAGATCCATTTCCAACAAGGATAACCATTGTGCCACAATTACCTCCTGAACAAATTTGTTACTTTTTACTATTATACAGCAATTCATTCAAACAAGTTTTGGCTTTGTTGTTTTTAGCACAATGTTTCAGCAGGATTTCATTATATTCAGTAATGAAAGTAAAACAAAACCATTTATATAATCGATAAGGAATAAATCCAAAGATGAGGACACTAGTCTAAATATGAATCAATATAAAATGATAACAACAGTTTCTTAGGTGTTCAAATAAAATAAAAAAACTTCTTTAAATGATACAATAGCTTTTCCAGACTTGCATTTGTACCTGTTTTTATTGTAACCAACATTTTGGCTACTTAACATTCAAGGGCTCACCCAATTGCTGGTCAAATTCAGTAACATAGCTACCTTTAAGGTTGATTGATTGATTTATTTTATTGGTATGTCAATCCGTATTGGTTTATTTTATGCCAAGAGGTTAGGTATGAGGATGATTAAATAAGTTTCCAGACTTTTTTTCGTATGGGCACTTTTATTGATAGTACACACATGAAACTCTACTCCCCTTCAAAGGAATCTCCTCCAGATGCAATGCATTTGTTGTACTGTTCCAACAACTTCTCAAAGGCCCCATGGAAGTCCTCTTGCGTCAGCATGTCAATGAACTTCATCACAGCCTCTTTCATCTCCTCAGTTGTCTCATAACGACAGCCCCTGAGCTTAGGAAATAACCAAAAGTCACAGGGAGCAAGGTCTGGACTATAGGGAGGCTGAGGAACTGTCTCGATGCCCATCTTAGTCAAATAATCTGTGACAAGAATGGAGTTGTGGACTGGTGCATTGTCCTGCTGGAAATGCCACTGACCTGATTTGAAGAGTACTGGCCTCTTCCAACAGAATCTCTTCCTGAACTCCCTTAAAACCTCGACATAGTAACCCTAACCCTTTGGCCAATCAACTCTGGTGTATTGACTTCCTTACTCCTCCCACACCTCTCATCATCCCTCACAGACTCCTTGCCTTCCTTGAATCTCTTATGCCACTCAAAAACTGATGCTCAATTCATGCAAGATGCTCCAAAAGCAGTCTGAAGCATTCCATATGTTTCTGTGGAATTTTTTTCAAGTTTAAAACACGATTTTATTGCATATTGTTCTTCTAAAGTGTCCTCACATCCAGATTGGATTTTTGAAATTCACCACCTGTGACAATCAGGCTTTAGTAGGGAGTATTCCAATTGCTGCTGTAGCAGTTCATTTGAACCTGAAATCATAAAAATTGGCCAGTCATCTCATAAGATGTTTAGCAATAACATACTGAATTTTCAAGAGTCTATGACAATTTTAAATGCCTGTACAAAAAAAGTCTGGAAACTTATTGAATGCACAAAGTAATCACATTTATAGTGCGTTTGTATTTACATTTTTTGTGTAATTGTTTTTTAAGAGGATTTTTTGGCATATAGATGTATGCATATGTAATATCAAGTATTCCAGTCTAATACAAATAGTTTACATGCAGTTGGAAGGTTTCAAGTAAGTAATAATAATCCTTAGCAAACATTTAAGGCTTCAAGTAACTATTCTTTAGACAAATAATTTCCATAGAGATATATTGTATCAAGCTTTCCAATCTAATACAAATAATTTTCAAACAAATCTATTTGACCAAAAGATGGGACTCTAATAGAGTGGTATAGTTATGATTCTACATATACTTATCCAATACTAATAATTTTCAAACAGTTCTATTTAACCCATAGATGGAACCTTAAAAGGTACAACCACTCTAGGTCAAGGTAGACCTAGTGAGTAATAGTAATGAAGGGGTACTCCACATTCCCCAGAACTTGAACCTCACCATCAGATTCAGTTTAATGTTACAACTCCTTTTTTTTTCTTTTTTGGTGGGGGGGGGGTCTAACCCTTCTGTCACTCAGCGTGTTCTAAGTCCCACTGACAGAGCAACTTTTAGTTTGGATTTACTTATGTTGACATCCAGTCCACAAAAGAAAACAGATTTCAGATATCAGAACATCCAATTATTCCATTTCATTGATATTCAAAGAAAACTTGATAGGAATTCATTTCTGATCTTTTTCTTGTTTACAATCAATAATTGTATTTGAAGATGCTTTCAAAATGTCAGTTTTGTTAATGATCAGATGAATTATCTTAGCTTTTATAAAATGAAAGGAGTTATAGCTAATGAAGTATGCATAACTCAAATTACAATAATAACAGGTGAACAATCAGCAATCTACAACTGAAACCGATGGTCAGTTATGGTGTAGTTAATAAGTGGCACTAACCAAATCACAATTCTAAAAAGTTAAGGCCACTCAACCAACCTTGAAAATTAATGCTTTCCAATAAAAAAGTCATTTTGTATTTACTTTATGGCTGGAGGAAAAAGTAACTAATTTTTATTCTTAAAATCAGGAAGAAAAAATTCTAAATTCAATTAAATTTTTTCACGAATATTTCTAATATTTTAGGGAGATAGATAATTATCACCCTTAAAGAATGGGCATGTGCGCTGGGTGCATCATGGGGATGTCACATGACAGTCCTAGCATCCCATTTTCAAGCTCTTTTGCCTCTGTTCTTTGAACAGGAGAGATGTGTCTAAGACACTACCTAGGAATGGTAAAGTCAGGTGACTATTTTACTTTCCCCCTATCAAGTAAACTTTTTTCCATTTTTGTACTCCTTCCACATACTGCTCATTCATTTATGCATATTTGTAGTTGTTGAGATATGTGTGTGTATTCATTCTTCTTAATACCATTGGTATTTATATCATGTATAAAAAATGGTTAAATGTTCTTGTATGTACAAATGCATTTATATGCTTTCCTTCTGTCAAGTTCAGTGTTAGTATGGGTATATCAATGATAAATTAATATTGCTCCTTGATAAGTAGGGACTTGACAAAATATCTCCCTACCACAAACTAAACTAAAACTATTATGCTGAAGTTTGCACATTTCTGTGTATCACTGCTAAAAGGAAATATTCTAGGGATCTAATTTTTTTGCGTGGATACGATCTTGATATCAGGTAAAAAATTTTGATATAAAGTGCAAATTTTTTTTTACCTCATAAATGATAGAAAAACAAAAGAATATTATGTACAAAGTGGCTATCAGAAACTAATATGAATTATTAAGATGAAAGCAATACAAGTCAAAAATTAATTATACTGACAATGCTACATCTAAGAATTTAGCATGATTAAACTCAATACAACCAGTTCCATAGAATTTGATACATTTAGTTTATAAAATTTCCATGCAAACAACTATTAGGAGATAGAATTACCATAATTATTTGTGTATAACATGTACTCATGTATAACATACAACCTAAACTTAGGTCTTAGAAATTTTGGAAAAATAATTCTCTGGTATAATATGTATTGACTTTTTAGAATATGTTGTATCTAAATTTAACATTTCTTCTACTTTCTATTGGTTCATACTGACTGAAAAAAAAGGATTTATACAATTTACAATATGTCTTAAAACACAAAAATTTACACATCAGTGTGTTTGCTCTATATTGCTATGTTCACATAAAAACATAATACACTCGCAGCGAGAATAAGTTTACATAAGGAAAAACTAAATTATAAATAAATGCACATTCCAGTAGATATTTTTCTGTAATGGTATAAAACATTAGTTTGGATGATATAACTTACTTTCATTCATCTCATCTTGAATATGATAAGGCATGTGGCTAGAAAAAAAAAGTTAATATACTTCTCATGTATAATATTTATCCCTCACATTTTCCAATTTGAGAAATTCTGAAAAATATTTTTTAAATCAATGTGCACAAACATTACACCTTCAACTTCATAACAAAAGAGAAAATCAACACCCTGAAATATCATTCTAGACTCACAATATTTAGTGCAACACATTTGGCAACAAATTTAATGGCTGGAAAGCACTTTAGCTCGTTAAATAAAAAACTTTCAAATTAAAAAAATATTTTTGGAATTTCACAATTACAAAACTACAATATATAATTGGTGCTGGGGGAGATTTTGTTTAAGTGTATTTATATGAGAATCTTTTTTTTATTCACTAATAATTCTAAAAATGACTTTTTGCTAAATTTTTACAATAAAGTTTCGTTTTTTTTTTTAGGGTCAGGGTATATTAAACAAGGGACACTTTTATGGACCATATCACAAAAGATCAAAAAATTTTAAGTAATGTGGATAAAAGTTTCATCTCTTCTTCATGCATTAACTATATTTGGGTGACTTGAGTCTCTCTACACCAAAATAATTAACAAAGAAAAAGTTAAGAATTTTTATCATATTTCAACAAAAATAAAAATAAAATAAAAAAAATAATATTCCCAAAAATATAATTTCTTCTTTGATAATCAAAAATTGCTTCCCCAAAAGATATTTTTCAGAAGTTAATTTTATCCTTTGTTATAAAATCATCCATTGGACAGGATTTTATTTATAGAGTAATAGAAGAAAATCCTACTACAGATCTTGGCAGTGGAATACCTGAAATGAGAGGCAGGTGGGGAGAGAATGGAACCACATGAGCATAAGACAGTTGACATGAATTCCCAGACTGACCTTGGTCAGGGAAGTAGATTGTAAGGACAAATTCTGTATAATGGTCATTCAATGGAAGAAGAACAACAAAACACACTGCATTGTTCTTGGGGGAGTGGAAAGGTGGTTGGATGACTCATCATGTTAGATGGACAAAAAGATAGGAAAGAAAGAATTGGAAGAAGAACAAGCCTAAAACCAATCTCAGTAGTAGTAGTAGTAGAAAAAAAAGGAGTAAAGTATTTCATAAATTTATTTTGTTTTGTTGTTTAATGGTATATCACCCTTCTTGGGTTATTTAATGCCAAATTCATCCTTCTAGGACAGTAGTGGTACTATCTAACCCATAGCTGAGAGGATAAGGAAATTCATACCTTTCCTAAGGGTATTTGTCTGAAAGTGAACATAATAGTGCAACTGGAGTTCAAACTCACTATGATCCCACAGTCCAGTGCTTTAACCTTTATGCAATGAGGACACCCCCTATGAATTTATGGGTCTCCATATCTACCTTGCCCAGCCAGGTTAGCAGACAATGAATAAGACGGTTCCATTTTTACAGGGTGTTTCAATGATTCCGACCTTCTTCCACAACTAAGTTAAACTTAGTAAATAAAGAAAGGAATACACACACACACACACACATACATACATACATATATATATATATATATATATATATATATATATATATATATATATATATATATATATATATACACACACACACACATATATGGAAAAAAACTAAACAAACCATCATTTGACAATTATAAAACACTCCATGCAAGTTGAGTTTTTTCACATTATATGAATTTGCTCTCTATGAAATTTATAAATTAATTAACATACATTGAGCACTCCTGGAGATTTATAAGAATTCTCTTATATATATTCTCAAATTGAATCATTCCCAACCCATGTTCTTTATATATATATATATATATATATATATATATATATATATATATATATATATGATAGATAGATAGATAGATAGACAGACAGACATGGCCATTTCAGATCCAATTTTTCTATCTACCAAGAGAATAGAAAGGACAGCCAATGATATATCATAAATCATTATTAGTTACTTGAACATCTAAAATTCTCCTTTTTATATATATATATATATATATGAGAGAGAGAGAGAGAGAAGTTATATAGAAACCATGGTTGAAATTGTTAATAAGAATCAATCAGGTGTGTGTGTGTGTATGTGTTCATGTATGTATGTTATAATTAAGTTACAAACTAAACTCGAAATTTGCTTTATTTTCAAATAGCATTTTAAGTTTAAAGAAAAAATAAGTATATATGTAATCATAACCCAGCAAAACTGGCACATTGTAGTAAAATTTGAATTAGAGCAATGCACTTAACCTGCTTAGAAAACAAACCAATTTCTAGTCCTGTATGCAACTTAATGATAACTTTATAGGGTCAGCATCAACACTTAATGTTATTTTGAATCATCAAAATTCTTCATATGATAGAGATAACAATGAAATGCCAATTGGAATCCTTCACTCCTTCCTAAACAGAAACATCATCATCAACAGCTGTTACAATGGATTGTTTCGTTTATAATTTTAAATACCTTTTGCCATGAGCTAACCTATTACTTCTGCCCCATTATATAAAGTAAGTAAAGTTAGCAACCTGAAGGCTCCCTTTTCATTAGCTACTACACCAAGGTGTAGAGGAGGGTGCCACTCCTTTCCCGGGATTTCTCTACTTCACTCTTGATCCATACCTTATAATGCTGAGTGCTAAGCAAGGCAGCATCAAGTACCATTTTTTTGAGTCTTTAGTATGACTCGACCTGGGACTAAACTCCAGCCTCCCTGGCCATTGACAAACACTCTACCCACTAGGCCAAATATGTCAAATTCATTCACCTCAATTTATCCTCTCCCTCCATGAGTTTTAATTTGTCAGTGAAGAGATAAATCTGACCTTGAGATTTTCAATCAAAAAAAAAATCTATATTCTATAGTTAGAGATTTAGAATAAATGAGTTTCATCTTAATTTGTTATGCAATATGATATCCTGGCTTTAATTAATTCAGTAAAAAATATTCACATAATAAAATGAAGCAAATAACTCTTCAAAGATAATTTAATGAAATTATCTCATGAACTAATGAAAAAAAATTTTAAATAAAAAATGTATTCTAATTTATTCTGAGAAAATCATTTTTTTTTGGCTAGAAAAGAAAAGATAAAGATTTCTTAATATCTACAAGAATAAGAAAAAATATTCAAAAATTGATCCTTCATCTTTTTCACTAAAGAGAAAAAGCATTATCATTATTTTAACTTTATCTCTTCATTTTTTACCATTATACCATCATTCATTACCCTTGTTTTAACTTTATAACATTATTACCATTATTTATCATCATCATAATTTTATAACCATTATTTTAACTTTACACCATTATCTATTACCATTACTTTCACTTTATACTATTATTTATCAACCCTATCTTAACTTTATTACCATTATTTTATTTTTATACTATTTATCATCATTATTATTAGAACTTTTTAATTTATAATTATTTCAACTATACACTTTTATTTATTACTATTATTTTCACAATATACCATTATTTTAAACTTTATATAAGAAGTTTAAGATTAACTATTTTGTTATGAAAAATTTGAACCAAATGCAGTTTATTCTAGGGTAACTAATTATAATCAAGTTAATCTAAAATAACTTAAAAAAACTAAATTAATCAGCAGATTAGTTATATAAGGTTCAGAAATTAATTTTTGCAGTTGCTTGCATCTCCAGGATTAAAACTAAAATATCCAGGACTACTCTGAAGTTTTATAGGGTCCTCAGAGAAATTTGATTTACAATAAAGCAAAAAAATATTGACTACTGTGAAAGCTTGATTGTTTGCACAACACTGGAGAAAAATAAAAAGCTAATTTTTCAAGGTACATGCTGACGTATATATATTATATTACTAAACTTCTGACTATAATTGTGTGTATATATATATATATATATATATATATATATATATATATATATATATATATATATATATATATTTCAAGCAAGTTTTGTTAAAGATGGAACACTGTTTATTATTTTTAATTTTATTTTTTCAAGACTCCTTGTTATTTTTCTAGTTTTTCGGGATCTACCTATATATAAGTTGGCCAACCATAGTTGAGGGCAACCAAAAGGCTCCCATTTCAATAGCTACTACACCAAAGGATAGAGGAGGGCCCTAATCCTTTCCTTGGATTGCTTCACTTACCCTTTATCTATACCTTATAATGATGTTAAGTAAGGAGGCATCAAGTACCATTGTTTGAGTGTGGTTATATATTTCATTTGATACATATACATATATTACAATATCCGAACAAAAACTGCACACCATAATGGGATTCTTATTAAAGTAATGAACTAAATATATTCTAACTTAAGGAATAAAGCAAGTTCCATTCCAATTTACTGCTGAATGATGAATTGATGGGACCAATATTTGCACTGATATCATTTTTAATCATCAAGTTTTGGATTTAACAGAAATTCTAGAATACTTAATTCCTTTCTAAATAGAAAGTGTCAGTATCATCATGTACCACTGTTACTATAGAACCCAATGTGTTACAGTCATCTAATAATAAATTTTTGAAAAAATTTCAAAAATTTTTGGTGACCCCTAGCAAACACCATACCCTAAATAACTACTTATATCACTTATACTAATAGAAAATTCTGAACATATCCTCTACCCACATTCCATTTGCTGATCATAAGAGATTTTTTTTTTTTGGCAATGTCAAAGTGAACAATCAATCACCTCTTGCAAAAAATCTAATAAAAGTAAATTTTTATATATATATATATATATATATATATATATATATATATATATATATATATATATATATATATATATATATATACACACACACTATGTGTGTGTGTGTGTGTGTGTGTGTGTGTATATATATATATATATACACACACACACACACAAAAAAAAAAAAAGTTTAATAAAACCACACTTTATACTGAAATTTTGCCCCTGAGAAATGCAGGCAAAATTACATTTGTCAGTTTTATATGAAGATTTATATTGGATGACAATTTTTTTTCCCCATTATTTGTCTACAACATGTGCACACGCACACACACTAAAGATAATAAATTCTTTAAAAAAATACAAAAAGATATGTATATTTGTCACGTGACCCATATGGATGTCAATGTGCCAAATAAATCACAATAATATCCACCAAATCCTGGACACTTGCCCAAAATCTTTGAAGTCCAGCCAAGCATATTTACACACGATCAAAATTAGAAGTTATATGGGAAAATATAGTATATTTCTATTGTTAAATAACTCATATGACAGAGACCAATAAAAAGAAAAATGTATATATTTTCTAAACCCAAAACCAAGTTCAACATTAACTCTCTCTTCAAATAATACAATACACATTAAGTATTATTGTCTGACCTTCATAGTTCTATTTGTACCTTGTAATAAACGGATTGATGAGAAACACTAACAAATAATAAATATGAATAATAAAAAAAAAGGAAAATGTCTGGATCAAATGTTCGCCAGGTTAAAAGAAAGACTGCAGAAGTTGTATCCCTCCAGGCAGGATGTGACACAAGGTCAATTTTTAAATGGAGTTAAGCTGGTTAGAATTCAGAATTTTCCTTTTAGACTAGTTGCCAAACTAAAGCTAAAGAACCCAGTCAGCCCTACTATTTACCCATACATAGCTGGTGAGGAAGAGAAGGTCACTTTGTAAACTGAGTAAAGCTGGGTTGAATA
Source organism: Sepioteuthis lessoniana (assembly GCA_963585895.1). Lineage (NCBI taxonomy): Eukaryota > Metazoa > Mollusca > Cephalopoda > Myopsida > Loliginidae > Sepioteuthis > Sepioteuthis lessoniana. Next base: position 40,774 of record CAUZXS010000234.1, on the reverse strand, counting down.
CAGAGTTTTCCTTCTTCTAGCATGGTTGTCTAGCAAAAGCTAAAGAACACAGTCTGCTCAACTATTTATCCATAGCTAGGGGAAGAGATCTGGCTTGCCAATTCCATTTCTTAAGATGATAATTATTCTGAGAAGCACATTTCCAAACAGCAGGAGTTGACTTATAGAATTCTCAGTTCTTCTCAGTGAGTAACCCATAGCTCCACACAACTTGACGCTTCAGACACACAGCCAAAAAATGGGAGAACATACAGCCATTCATTACCAGAATGAAATTGGTATATTTGCCACACTTCAAGATTCTAAACTTTGCATGGAGGTCAAAATTGTCTCATACAAATACACACGTTTAATTAGCAGCCAGATGAATACTTTGTGGCTATGTAGTTTTTAGTTTCTCTCCACACTTACACACAAACATGTTCAAACAGTACACACTTATATTTGCATTATAGTTGTATTAGACACACACACACACACACACACACACACACACAACAAACAATATTCAAATATTTTTTCTACCTTGTATTGTTTTGTTTTTCTTAGTTGTTTAGTATATAAAATTGTTTTATATTATCTAGCGAATTTTCTTTTGTCTGCATTGTTCATTTCTTTGTGTTGTAAATTGTGGAATGACTCTCGAAGTTTTGTTTCTAATAAAACCTCCAAAAAAACTAATCAGCCAACTCATCCTCCACAATTGTAATCATAACTGTATTTTCTATGAGCCATTTCATACTTTTTTTTTATATCATACTTTTATTTGTCAAATCATTCATTTGCACAGTTATATAATATCAAGTATTTCTATCTAATACAAATAATTTACATACAGTTTATAGTTGCAAGTATTCCTATCAAATACAAATAAATCATACACAATTATATGGTTTCAATTAACTACTTTTATTTAATGATAATCATTAGTTTACATTTATAATGTTTCAGAGATATAGTTTCAAGTAACTAATAATAATAACAGTAATCTTTAGTAAACAATTATACCTTCAAGTAACTAATCTGAATACAATTAACTTGCACACAGTTATATGGTATCAAGTATTCTTATCTAATCCAAATAATTTTCAAACAGATCTATTTGACCAATATATGAGAACCTAACATATACTACCATCTAGAGTGGACTTGGGAGTAATAACAATGAAGAGGTAACTCCAGAACAATAGCTGTTTAGTGTCATAACCAGGATAATTTTAGAAACACAAATGAATAGTGAATGCATAAGGAATAAAAAAAAAATTAAATGGTTTAGATCAAATGTTGGTTTGTTCATTTAAAAGGAAACTGGACTATGGAATTTGGATTTGTACAAATCAAAAAATACAATGAATGTAAATAAAATCCTATGATTTTGACCGAATAAAAAATTGGTTGAACCACTGGAGGTCGAATTATAGGATTTTTTCTTTTTAAAAATCAAGTAAACACAAGTGAAAAATATTCAATATAATTTCATTTAGTTGATGGCTTTGCAGGTCGATTTTAAGGTATGTAATCAATGAAATAGTGAAATATTTGGACATAACTGAACCACAGTATATAAAAAAAAAAAGAAGTCTTGAGATTAATTTTTATTGTTTAGTATTCAAAATAATTTCCTCTATTCAAACAATTTCTCAGTTTTGAAAAATATTGATTTTAGAAGATTTTAGAAGAAGGGGTCCTGTTTAAAACATAAATACTCGGTTGAAACAAACACTGATTTTCGAAATTGCATATATAAGTTATTTTTCCATTGTTTTTATTTTTATACCCTAAGTGGAGGAAGAAAATCCATAATAGTGGGAGAAAAATATGAGGAACCAAGTTTCAATAACGTGGAGATGATTTCAAAGACAACATTTATAAATAAAACTCCAGGAAAGACAAGTATAAGGGAGTGTCGAAAAGTCAGACTCTTTTGACAAAGTAAATCTAAAACCATTTAAAAAAATTAAAAAAATTTTTTTAAAAAAAAATCAACATTTTTCAAAACTGTCAAATTGCCTGATGAACATGGCAACATGGGTTCAAATCCTGGATGAGGCTGTTTGCATTTCACATAGCACTAATACCCTAGGGAAAGGTATGTATCCAACTATTCTTCCCCCAGCGATGGGTAGATAGTAGAGTAGAATGGGGTCTGTAACCTTGGTATGGCAACCAGTCTAGGAGAAGAAAAACTAAATTCCAACCTGTTAACTGCTTAAAATTTGACTTTGTATCCCACATTCTATTTGTGTGGATGAGTTGGGTGAATATATATTTGTGAAAAAATGTCTTTGTATTTTTCTGATGGGACCCAGGTGGTCCAGATGTGCACAAATGTTTGTGATTTATTTGTTCCTTAATTTATTAGAGAATTATACATAAGAGTTAAACATAATATACATAAGAGTTAAACAAAAAAAATTGACTAGGATCTGATGAACATCTATACTGCAATGAAGGTTTTATAGAAGGTGATCAATGCAACCTCTCACAATGGAGTAGGAGGAAGTCCAGCCAAACACAATAAGTGAAGTAGCAGTTTGAAAGGGGACATTCTACGTTGGCAACTTGCCAAGAAAGAAAGAGACAGAGAAAAAATAGAGAGAGTTGATCACTTTGGTCTGCTTTAAACAGTGACTGTAAGATACCACATTATCTATAATTAATTTTTTAAATCTAATTTTTTCTTGATGGCATGTCAAGTCATCTGGGGTTATTTTATGTTACATTTATCTGTAGTTGTTTCTTAATGTTTTTTTTTTGGGGGGGGGTTGCAGTCACATAATATCAAGCATGCCTATCTAATACTTATAATTATATGATTTCAAGTAATTATTCCTATTACATGATAATTTTTTTATACAGTTATAGTTTCAAATAACTAATGATAATCCTTAGGAAATACTTAGTTTGGTTTTGTTGGGTTTATGGCATATCAACTATTTTAGGTTATTTTCTGCCAAATCCTCTTTATACACACACACACACTATATATATATATATATATATATATATATATATATCATCATCATCATCATCATATCGTGCTGGCAGCACGGATATCCCTGACCCTCTTTCGCCACTCCTCCCTATCGTTCATCGCCCTAGGTAGGTCTTCAGGACAACAACCTGTATCCTCACATAGCTGCTGAATGTACGTTCGTGCTGGTCGTCCTGCTTTTGCGCGGCCGTGTGTGGGGATCCATAAGAGTACATCTCTTATGAGTTCATCTCTGCTTCTCCAGCAATGTCCTGCATGTCTGGTTCGTCTAACTTGAATAGTTTTCGTGATAGGGGGCAGGTGGCCATACAGTTGGTGTCTTGTTGGGTGTTGCCGCCAGGACTTGTTGAGGATTGCACGCAGCATTCTTGTGTAATTGCCATCTAGTTTCTTCTCCAGCCGTTTTGTTAGCGTCCATGTAGTGCATCCATATAGCAGTATCGATGTGACCGCTGCCTGGAAGAAACTGCGTTTCATTTTATCGGTTAGGTCTGATTTCCATATAGTCGATAGCCTATTGATAGCTGTCCATGCTTTCGTTAACCTCGTTTCGATGTCCTTTTCGGTTGATTCGACGCTGCTTCCTAGGTACGTGAATTTGTCTACTAGTTTAAGAGGGGTTCCTTCTAGAGTGGAGATGTCCCCCGTTTGGTTATAGCACATATATTCCGTTTTATGTGCATTAACATGGAGGCCTATGCTTGCTGCTGTTCGTTCTAAACTATGCAGAAGTGTTTCGGCTTGGTCAGGTGTATTTGCCAGTATCGCTATGTCATCGGCGTAGTCGGCGTCGGTAATTGTTGTTGCGGGGTATCTTCTGCTTCTTTTCTTCGTCAGTTCGAAGCCATTCTCTTTGATTTTGTCAATCGATGTTCTAAGTACGTAGTCTAGACAAATGGAAATAAATTTATAATCCTAATGTGACAGGTTTGTTGTTTTTTCTTAATGAAATATATAATTTATATACAATTTTGTAGATAACATTTTAAAAATGAGCCTGAGCTGTTTTTGTACACAATTAAATGGTTTCAAGTATTGTTATGTAACAGTCACAATTTAACATTAGTCATTTGTTTGCATGCATAGTTTGTAGGTAATTTCATTTATAAACGAGAACTAAATTTATTTGCACACAGTGAAATGGTTGCAATTATTGCTATCTAACACTAATTCTATCCAACATAAATCATTTGTTAACAAACAATACAGTGGTTACAAGTATTGCTATTTAACACTAATAATTTAATTGAACACTATTCATTCATTTCCACACAGTTAAATGATCTAATAATTCAATTAAGCATAAGTCATTTGTTTGCAGTCAGTTTAAATGTCAATCAGTTCTATTTGACCATAGATAGGATCCCAGTAGGTGCTACCACTCCATGTCAGAGTGGATGTGGGAGCAATGGCAAAGAAGGGGTACTCACCATTCCCCAAAGCTCCAGCATTACTGAAGCTTCATCATCAGATTGTTTAGTGTCATATCAGGACACTCATCATTGGGAGTCTTACTTCTTTGCAGAGATACAGTTGGTGTATTCTACAGTCCCAGCTGACTGAGCTGAAGAAAACACTTATAACTTAAAATAGTTATTAGTTATATGATAGCAAATATTCCAATCCCATACTAATAGTTTGCAAATATATCTATTTGACCCATAAATGGAACTCTAACAAGTATTCATACTCCAAGTCAAAGTGAACATAGAAGTAATGGCAATAAAGAGATATTCCATACTTCATAAATCTCTAGAACTGGAGCCTCACTATCAGATGCAGTTTAGTGTCATAATCAGGACACCTCTTTTTTTGAAGCAAAGGAATCCTATCCTTCTGTAGAGGATACAGTCAGGATATCTTAAGCCCCACCAACAGATCAGGTCATGGAAGAAAAGAATAGGAACAAAACCGATGTGTGAATAGAAACAAAACCAAAGTCAAAGTCAAGGCAATGAAATTCCAGGTAAAATAAGAGTTTAAAAGAAATATTCTTATATCTGCCAGTTTTAGAAAGAAAAAAATAGTCGCCTTTGAGTTGTCCGTAGCTTAAAGTAAAAACATGGCACTTTCTTGTAGAACGTGTCATATTGATTCTGTTTAAGTATCAATAGAAAAATCTTTCCGAAATTCGTGTTTGAAGGCTTATACAGGTGTTGAATGATGCCAGGAACAAAATGGTGGTTTTTACTTGCAAAAAAATCAGAAAGTAGGTAGAGTATTTTAAGAGGTGATCAATAAAAGGTTGAGTGAAGGCAATGAATAAAGTTTTAGATCAAAAGAAAATTGTCATTTATCCCTTAGAGCACATAACTTCAACAAGAGAGTTAAAGAAAGACTTGGTTAAAGATTTGACCTTGTGCCAGACGAAGCAAACTATATATATATATATATATATATATATATATATATATATCTCAATCAAAACATTTTCTTAATACAAGCAGCTTCATTTTTAAATACTTGCATTTTGAACCAAGATTAGAACTGGAAAAAAATTAAAGAAAAAAGAAAAAAAAGGAAATTAATGTAGCCTAAAAGATTATTCCTGATCTCAACATGTTTGTAACCAAAGTGCCAAAGAGAGAAAGGGATTGATAGTGTGTTCTTGTGAACTCAAATGTTTCTGGAATTCTATTCTGCTAAAGAACTAAAAAAAAAAAATAAACTAAAAAAATCAATGGACATTATGGTTCCAAATTTTATCAGCTACACCTGTAATTTTACCATTATTAAAGTTCTTAGTCACATCCTCTTCATAGAACTTATATTTCAATTAATTGGAAATAAATAAGAAGTACTATTTAATTAGCATTTAATTATCTTCCTTGAGAAATAATAATGATTGATGTGAGCTGGGATACAAAACCCTTCTACACACATACATATGATTAATATACTTCTAGGTAGTTTTTCACAGACATTTAGAAGACAACAAATCTCTTCAGGTCTGCAGGACTAGCTTATTTTAACAGTGCTTTGGTATGGATGGTCTCAATTCTTTTGATCTCTAATTCTCCCAGTCTCTTTTCCAGGCCTTTGGGGACCACTGCATAGGCACCAACTACAAGGGATACCAGTGTCACCTTGATATTCCAAAGCTTTTTTAAGTTCTCTGGCAAGGTCCAAGAATTGGTCTGCTTTCTTTTATTTTCACTATGAGCCACTGAAACAGCAAAATCCAATAGTCAACAAGTTCTTTTCTTAATAATATTTCTGGTGTTCTGATTAGGATTCAGTGATCCATTTGTATAAAAAAATCCCAGAGAATTTCATACATCCTATTTTCTAGGACAGATTCTGGTTTGTATATATACCATTTTTGAGCCTGGTCAAATTTTAGTCCTTTGCACAATTCCCAGTAGATTACCTTTCCCACCCAGTTGTACCTCATATTGAATATTAAGATACAAAATTAAGTTTCTAAAAGTAGTTACAAATTGAACAGGAAATTGCTTTATATTCTAAGTTAGAACCTTTTAGTGCCTAAATAGAAATCTTGTTATTTTTTGGTGTTATATAATGTACAAAATTTCAATCCTTATAGTTGCCTAATATAACCATGTTTAATAATTAAACTGACAAATCTTTGAATATTTTGTAACAAATTCAAATTCATATAATTCTAATGATGCTTAGAAATCTGTTCAATTCCATCAAAGGGGTAAATGTCCTCGTATTTGTCACAACTCCATCTTTAATTATTTCGAGCAGCATTATTACCTATGAAAAAGAGAGTAATGACACAGCTAATAAAATAGCCTCATTATCTACCTGTCAATTCACTGGATGATAAGCTCAAAGGATGGAGCAAAAGAACAGATTCGCTTCTGGCATTCAAAGATCCAACATGCTTTCTTTCTTTCTAACTTTTCCAATTTTATTTATATCTTCTGCATCCTAATGACCAAAAAAAGAAATCTATTTACCACAACCTATATTTACTTTACAACATAATCTATTTTCCTATCAATGTACTTAATTTCAGTCTGATTTTAGCATAATCTTTTTTTAAGATATATTAATAAGTTCATGTTCCTTTCAATAAGTACCATTCTTTAGATGAGACCCAATGTGTCCAAAGTTCAAAGTTTTTAGAGGTAGTACACAAAAATGTTCTGACAGTATTATTATGTGATAAACAATTTTGGATTATTTACACATATTTTCTTGAGTGGAATATATCCCATCAGGATCAAAAGTGGGTAAAAGTTGAACTGTCAGTCATTTAATTCTCTTGCCAAATGTTTCTGGCTCTTCATCAGTGGAAATAGATTAGAATATTTATAGAAGGCTTGATCCTGAGAATTTATCTCAAGTAGCAATTTTAAAAACCTTTTGATCTGACTTTTGTACAATTGTTTTTAGTATTTTTTTTTTAATCAATGACTTCATGACCTTCAATATTACTCTTGATTCAATGCATTTTAATGTTTTTTCAGGGCCAAGACAAAAATTATCTAATATTATTTCATGATGATGATAAAAATAATAAACCATGGGAATTATTCACAAATATTTTCTAGGGGTCTATATATACCATTAAAATCAAAGAGTTAATCCCAAATTCAAATATTTTACAGTGAAGATTTCAAATCAAAACTCAGCTGATAATAGTGTATTCTGCATCCTTTTTTATCTCTCAATGATTGTCTTAATTCAATGATAAAAAATATAATTAGTTATTGTTATTTATGTCAATATGGAGGTGTGAAAATTCCATAGATACAAATAAGCATTTTTGCTTACAGAATTCCTCTCTCAGCCTTGTCAACAGAGCTTAAAATATGCTTATTGTATCCCCCTGCAGAGAGGTAAGACCCCACCTCAAATAAAAAACAGTGTCCTGAGTGAATCTGATGGTGAAGATTCCCTTCTAAAGATCTGGGAGTGTGAAGAACTCCTTTATTAGCATTACTCTCAGGTCTACTGAGAGGGTCCCATCTACGAGTCAATTAGGTCTGTTTAAAAATTATTTGTATTTGATATGACTGTGTGCAAAAAGAACTTAAGAAACAACACGAAAAATGTAGATATTGATGTACAATGAACATGATTCCCTATCCTCTAGGAATATAATAACCCTACATGGGTTGAACTGCTGTTAAAAACCAATTAATCAATCAATAATTTTCCCTCCCTTACCTACCAAATGTACAAGTGTCAAATTCATCTCCACAATCAAGTAGGGGGTGTCCTTGTGGTGTAATGGTTAAAGCGATGGACTGCAGAATCGTAATACGCGAGTTCGTACTCCAGTTGCACTATTACGTTCACTTTCGGGCAAATACCCTTGGGAAAGGTATGAACCCCTTATCCTCCCAGCTATGGGTTAAATAGTACCACTACTGTTCTTCTAGGAGAATGGCTTTGGCATTAAATAACCTAAAAAGAGTTGATATGCCATTAAACAAAGAAACCAAACCAAACCAAACCACAATCAAGTATGCAGGCTGAAAATCATATTTGACATCCTTTGTATGCAAGAACAATAAAAAAAACAATGATACCTCAAATTATAAACCCTTAGGAAAGATATGACTTTCCTAATCCCTTTAACAATGGGACTTCTACAAGGATGGCTTTGGCATTAAATAACCCATGAAGGTCAATATGTCATTAAACCAAACCAAAACTAATCAAATTATAATACAATGGTAATTTCATTGAAGACAATTGCAGCAGATCTTTCATCAATGTATGAAAGCCAATATTCTGGGAGCTAAAGGGTTAGAAAATATGCTTCTCATTATAAAGTTTAGTAAAATTATAATGTGGCTCAAGCGAGGAACACATATCCTAAAAGTAAAATACTTCCCCGTTGCAAATGTTAACTTTAAACAAAAAGAAAAAAATGGGTGTTAGAAATTCAATGACTTAAATTCTCTCCTTATTCTAGAAGATAACATTCACAAAAAAATGTTGTATACAGAAACAAGATAATTCTCAAATATTTTGATTCAAAAACAAAAACAAAATTTTCAAAAATGTTGTATACAGAAACAGGATCATTTCTGAGAATATTGATTTTTGATTTTCGAATCTGCCTTGGCATTCAATTGATGACCATTCTTAATTTATCTTCATATTTTTGTTTACTTCTAAACATATAAACCTAAATATTTGCCAAAAATAGAAGACAATTTATACAAGACTCACATATTTCCCAGAATTCAATTGGATTTCATAGCAATAACTTTCATATGTTTTCCAACTCATTTTTATTGACAGGAAGTGTTTGTTTTTAATTCAAAATGAAATAGTATCACCAACCAAGAAAAAAAAAATCATCCCATATTGATGATTGCTAATAATCAATAATTGTGTCTCACTTCAAGATAATTCCTTAGGAAAAGGCATGAACCCTTCACTTTAAGCCTAACTCCCCACAGCTATGGGTAAATAGAAGGAAATACTGGACTCTTTAGCTTTGATAAGGTAACTGGTCTAGGAGGAAGACAAATTCTGAATTCAAAACTAAAGGAGTATTGTTTGGGAGGATCTTTGGCATACTGATATATTCTTCTGTTATCAGCTCATCATAAAAGAGTAGCTGGTTCTTTGCAAATCTTCACCACCATAAACAAATCACCTATGCAGTTCATTTTCTAAGCTTCAGCTTAGTTAAAGGTCATCATCAAATCAATGGACAAACATTTGTGTTGTGTGTATGTAAGTATCAAATGTGGCGCTAACAACAGGCCTCTGAATATTTGTAATTGAACATTACATTTTGTATGTAGCTATTTGAAAGCTTAATGAATTTACCAAGCAATAAACTTACTGAGCAATAAAAAAAATCATTTTAAAAATAGCTAAATAAAGAATGTAAAAAATATGATTTGCTTTCTTTGTTTAATGGCATATCAACCATCATTGGTGATTTAATACCAAAGCCATCCTTGAAGAAGAACAGTAGTGGTACAATTTAACTCATAGCTGAGGGTGGAGATAAGGGAATTCATATTTTTCTCTAGGATATTAGTCTAAAAGTGAATATAACAGCCACTATGCTATGGGAACTTCCCCTGTACAAAATATTATGCCATAATCAATATGCAGGTTTTATGAATAGGAGGTTGATCCCAACAGTTTAAGTTGAACCTCAAGTATTGTTTTTCAAATGCAGAAAGAGCAACAGTGAATCTTATCTGTCAGAAATTATACTACATTAGAAATATGACGCTTGTCTGTATTTGCTGTTATGGGAGTGGGGGGGCACGAAATACAGAGAATCATATCCTGCAAGGAATCTGATTTATTTACACATGAAATGAATAAATAGAAAAAGGAAAAAATAAGCCTATGTTTACTTGTGGAAATCAATACCTAAACATAGGTTTTTGTTTCATTTTAGTTTAAAACTTGAAGGAGGGAAATCACTTGAAGCATTCAACATGAAAACTGAGTCTTTGCCTAAATTTTTTTTTCCTAATAATTCAAGCTATTAACTAAATTGAGTTTAGTCTGCCACAGGAACACAACCAGCATTTTATTAGGATTGAACTCACTCTGGTATCAAATGGCCTGGCAAAACTACCTCGTTAACTATTACTTATATATTAGACATCCTATTCAGTGTGGTTGGTTGGTTGAGTTTTATGGCATATGAACCTTCCTATTCAGTGTGCATCTCTTGTAAAATTTACTTGGCTTTATCAAATACAAGAACACAGAAGTGAAACAGCCCACAAGGACTGAATATATAAGCAAAGGCTTAACCTGATAAGTATGTAAGTGGTAGGTCTCATTTTTTTTTAACTCAAATATATTCACCTTTCCAAGAGGAATTTTTTGTTCAAATTTTAAAACAACTGAGGTTTGGTTTGGTTGGCACATCAGCCATTGTAGGTTTTTTAATGCCAAATCCTCTTTATACATATATATTAAATATATATATGATTTGTAAACACATTTTGTAGATAACATTCTTAAATGAGTCTGAACTCTTTTTTGCACACATTTAAATAGTTTCAAGTATTGCTATATGATAGTCACAATTTAACATCAGTCATTTGTTTGTACACAGTTTGTTCTATTTGATCCAAAGATAAAATTATCAGGTGCTACCAATCAGTTCAGAGTGAACTTGGGAGCTATGGCAATGTATTCCCTAAAGCTCCAGCATTACTGGAGCCTCACCATCAGATTGTTTAATGTCATGTCCAAGATTTCTCATGGGTGGGGTCTTACTCCTCTGCAGAAATGCAGTTGGTGTATTCTACAGCCCCAACTGACTGGGTTATAAAACAACTGAGGATACTCACTACTTAGTAATGACTGATCATCAACACTAGTTTCCTAACAATTATGAAGTGGCCAAGATACATGTCTGTTGCCTTAGATGTAGTTATTAGTCAAATTTTTCTGAAATTTTCACTGTATAATGTTTGATTTCTATGATTAAAATTTCATAGTAAATTTAGTGCATTAACAAGGAAGGAGATTATGATGAAAAATATTTGAGTAAAATGGTTTGTTTTTTTTTTCATTATTAGGCATCAGTCTTAATGATGGACTGACATATATCACTTGGTTAAGACCAACTGATGATTGAAACACAAGATTTACTTTTTTTCCATTTTCTTTCAGACTCCAAAGCATTTTGTTTTGTTTTTCTTTTTACCTATTTGATAAAACCAAAACTCTCCTGTCAAGAGATGGAAATAAACATGAAGTCTGATGACACCTTCAAATTCTCACAACTCATCACTTACAAGAGAAGATTGTTTTGTTGTGTTTTTGACAATACAGTGTCAACAGGACAAGACAACTACAAAAAACTTGAGTCAAGCATGTCAATGAAGGTCTCTATGATAGCCAAGAAAATCTTTTTTCCTACTGCCTTCATTTTTATTTTATTTTTAATTATTCAATTGTCTTTTAATACAATAAACAGAAATTAAATATGAAAACAATTCTGAAAACAAATCAATATTCTATCACCAACATACTTTAAAAAAACAAAATAAAAGTTGATTTCTTGTTTACTTTGTTCACTAATGTCTAAAAAGAAATGATGTTAGACAAAGACTTCAGTCGGACTTTTGTAAAATAGAGATCTATCAACATTGCATTATTAATAAGTTTTGTTTTAAGCTTAACTTAACCTGGCACAGGGTCAGGGTATTGAGTTCACCCAGTCTTGTTTGAACCCTGTGCACTGAAAAACTGGTCAAAGACAACCTTGCTAACCAATAAACTGCACTTGGTACCAGTATTATCTATTCAGCTTAACTTAGTCTGGCACAAGAACACAATGGGACATCTTATAAGGAGTGAATTTACTCCACTATCAAATAGTCAAACAAGTCTAAAATTTATTTAGCTTCACTAAGTTCACAGGCCTCAGATTGCTTACTTTACCTGCTGTCCCTAAATGGTCATCCATCCAAGTTCTGAGCAAGATCCTCTCAGCTTAACTTTGGTCATTTAGCAGGAACCTGTGTTTTAAATGTGATTAAGTTTTGAGTCAAAGTTAAGCTTAGCTTAGTTTAGTTTAACATAAAGCTAGAAGTACGCGGTGCATGAACGGCTACAGCAGCAATTGGAATACACCCTACTAAAGCCTCATTGTCACAACTGGTGAATTTCAAAAATGCAATCTGACACTTTAGAAGAACGATATGCAATAAAATTCTGTTTTAAACTTAGAAAAAATGCCACAGAAATGTATGGAATGCTTCAGACTACTTTTCAACCATCTTGCATGAATCGAGCATCAGTTTTTGAGTGGCATAAGAGAGTCAAGGAAGGCAAGGAGTCTGTGAGAGATGATGAGAGGTGTGGGAGGAGTAAGGAAGTCAATACACCAGAGTTAATTAGCCAAAGGGTTAAGGTTAGGGTTAGGGTTACGATGTTGAGATTTTAAGGGAGTTCAGGAAGAGATTCCGTTGGAAGAGGCCAGCATTCTTCAAATCAGGTCAGTGGCATTTCCACCAGGACAATACTCCAGTCCACAACTCCATTCTTGTCACAGACTATTTGACTAAGATGGGCATCAAGACAGTTCCTCACCATCCCTGTAGTCCAGACCTTGGTCCCCTGTGACTTTTGGTTATTCCCTAAGCTCAGGGGCTGTTGTTATGAGACAATTGAGGAGGTGAAAGAGGCTGTGATGAAGGTCATTGACATGCTGACACAAGAGAACTTCCATGGGGCCTTCCAGAAGTTGTTGGAACGGTACAACAAGTGCATTGCAGCCGGAGGAGATTATTTCGAAGGGGACTAGAGTTTCATGTGTGTACTATCAATAAAAGTGCCCATACGAAAAAAGTCTGAAAACGTATCGTATGCACCTCGTATGAGACACCTAATGTGATTAAATTCACAAGCAATGCTCTCCTAAACTAGCTCATTAACCATTACAGCACAAAGTAAGCTTTTTAACCATTGCTTTATATTGGCACCCTTTACACAAAAAAAAAAAAAAAAAAAAAAAAAAAAAAAAAAAAAATCAGTGTACAACTATTTTGAGATTCACTTGACTTAACCTGGTACAGAGACAGTAGGGTCATCAATGAGAATTGATGCCTGAGTATTAAATTAACCTGTCAAGTGTCCCTGTAAAGTAAAAAAGTAAAGTTGGCAACTGTAGTCGAGGGTGACCTGAAGGCTCTCTTTTCAATAGCTACTACACCAAGGTGTAAGGGAGGGCGCTACTCCTTTCCCTGGATTGCTCCTCTTTACCCTTGATCCTTACTTTATAATGCTGAGTTTTAAGCAGGGTAGCATCAAGTACCATTTTTTGACTCTCTGGTATTACTCGACCAAGGATTGAACCCAGGTCTCCAAGGACATTGGCAAACACTCTAACCATTATGCCAATGTCCAGTAAAGTGTCCCTGTAGTTGATGATAGTTATCCAATTTTGAAGACGATGCAAATAAACAAGCCATCAAAATATTTGTCCATAGAATTATAAGAAGGTTATTTTCATCCTTCAACCTTTAAAATTAATGGACAAGTTAATTGTTTTAAAAGTTTTAGATGAAGTAATTTCATTTTTTTTTCTTTGTGGTTTTCTTCTATCCTACCAACATCCTGTCATTGGGGCTTAGAATATAATAACAGTATCTCTTGCTGAGGAGTAAGACATCCCCCACAACCTAAAAGGGGTGTTCTGGTATGGTACTGAATTGGATCTGATGATACAACTCCAATTCGGGAGTTCTGCCATTTATTTATTTATTTTCATTCTTCAATCTTTAAAATTAATGGACAAGTTAATTATTTTCTTTTTAGTTTTCTTCAATTTTACGACCACACTGTCAGTGGGGCTTAGAGTATGATAACAGTATTCTCTACAGAGAAGACCTCCCTCACCCTAAAAATGAATTGTCCTGGGTATGACACTAAACTGGATCTAATGGTGAGGATCCAGTTCAGCAAAGTGTGGAGTACCCTTCTTCATTGCCATTGCCCCCAGGTTTACACTCACCCAGAGTCTTATTACCTTTTAGGATCCAATCTATGAGTTGAATATATATGTTTGATAATTTTTGGTATTGGAAAATACATGGAATCATAACTTTATGCAAACAAATGATTACCATTTCACTGTTCAATGCAAATTAGGTGTCTACTCACATATTTTTGGAATGGTGGATAGAGTGTTTGTCAGTGGTCCAGGAGATCGTAGTTCAAACCTAGGACAAATCATGCCAAAATCTTTTAAAATAGTACTTGATGCCACCTTGCTTAACACTCAGCATTATAAGGCACAGATCAAAGGTAAGTGGATCAATGCAGGGAAAGGAGTAGCATCTTCCCCTACACCTCGGTATAGTAGCTATTAAAAAGGAAGCCTTTAGGTCACCCTCGACTACAGTCGGCCAACATAACTTATTTTTTTAAATGTGGTTTGAGAGTTACATATGGCCCTCAAATGTGTCATAGAAACTCAGAGAACAATATGTGGTTCTCAAAACAGCGAAACAAAGTAGAATAGTTATTTTAAACCATATGATTGTGTATAAATTATTTGTATTAGACAGGAATACTTTAAACCATACAACTGTGTGCAAATTATTTTTATTAGATAAGAATACTTGATATCATAAACATAAGCAAAAAATTGAAGAAACAAATGTACAAAAAATATCAATATAAACATACAATTAATACAATTACATAACTTTGAGGCCTAAAATAACTGTTATGGTACACAACCTGCAGTCGGTAATGAACTCTTCCATGACTATTAATACCGGGCTCTGTACTTATTCCCAGCGAACACTTGGCAGTCGGACTGACTTCTAATACTTTGTGCATATGTTGTATTATACTTCGTTAATATACTTTGTTCCACGCAAACCCAAGTTGTGTTATTCTTCTGGACCCTTTACTGGTCCACAACAATAACATAAGACAAGTTGATATGCTATTAAAATCAATCAATCTATTCTACCATTGTCACTCCTTATCATAACACCTTTTCAACAAAATGATTCAAGTCACCTACAATAGCAAGAACATTTATATCAAATCAATTTTAAACAGCAAACTAAATCATTGACCTATCACCAAGCAGAGTTCTCCAGTATATGCTCACAAGAGCCCAGCTTCCCACAGATTACAGGATGAAAAAATCCAAAGAGGATGATTTTAAAAATAGAAAACCTGATCCGAAAGTATATGCTATTTATTTAAAATTCTATTCCAAGAAGACAGGAGTTTAACTTGGTAAAACCAGTCAAAATAGTTTAAAGAGAAGTGAAATGTAAGTTATTTAAGAATGCTCACAAGGCAGCAGCTAATATTTAAAACTCATTTTTGACAGGCTGCAAACTAGCCAATATGAACAAAACTATTCAAGGTATAAATCTCCATATGTTGTCATAGAAACAACATGAAACAAAAGAATAACTTTGCCCTTCAATTAAGTAAGTGCTGACATTTGAGAGAGATTTATTGTAAGCTGAGAACATAAGCTTACAAAAATAAAAAAATAAGAAAAAAACTATGTACAATATCTGACTGTATAGACTTTAGCAGGTGTCACATTTTATCATCTCTAAACCCATCTCTGTCACAGAAGAGTCAAACATTATTTAGGTTTTTAAATATAGAGGTTTTTTCATTTTTTTTTTTTTTAAGTGGTAACAGAAAGAAAAGAATTAGCTTTAGAAAATTCATTTTGAACAGATACAATTACTTATGGTCCCATGAGTCTAGATGATGATCAAAATGGAAGATAGTGTTAAATATTTGTAAAACTTATTCTACATAATACAACAATCCTCCTCTTTATTTATCTATGCTCTTGATTAAATAACTACATCTACTACTTCACTTCTGGAGTGTCACTTCCAGCACATCCAGTTCAAGGGCAGTAACTATTCAACAGTCTCACTCTTTCTCTTTTGTCAGTAATGGCAGTTGTAATTTGAAGAGGTTTCAAAAATATGGCTGAAGAGAAAATGAGAACTTATGTGGTCATTTAGAATAAAAACACCCCGTTTTTGGAGAGAGAATGATAATGTATCCAAATGTAATAAAAGTTAAATTTATTTTTCAAGAACATCATCATCAGAACATGCAAACAGCATGGATTCCTTTGCCATTCTCTCACCATCCATACTAGCCATTGCACTTGCTACATCCTCTAGCCGGAACACAGTGTCCGCACACAGCTGATGAACATAAATCTTTGCTGATAGGTCCATGTATAGGAATCTATAAGCAAATGTCTCCTATGAGTTCAGCCTTACTTCTCCAACAAGACTTTCTTGGATGGTTTGCAAAATGAAGTGCTATACAATATGTTTTGTAGGGTTCCACTTCGAGGATTTGTTTAAAACTGCAAGCAGCATCCTTGCATAATTCCCATCTAGCTTTTCCTCTAGGCATTTAGTTAGAGTTCAGGTGGTGCAACCATACAGTAGTACTGACATGGCGACAGAGCAGCCATTATTATTAGCCATAACAAAACTATAAGAAACTAATTCTTTTATTTCTTGTTAAAAGAATCAGGGATTCTGGAGAGAAAGAAATGTATAAAGTCTCAGTGAGCAGTAACTGGAATATAGATGATTTTGTCTATAAGCTCTTAGAATAAGACAAGACAATCAAAGCAGATCCTTCTGATAAAGAATGAAAATCTAAATAACGATACAAGCCCACACTCTGAAGAATAAAATCAGAAGATCAAATCATTAGAATCTTTGATTACAGCATTCTCAGACAGTCTTAAGATGCTAAGCTGCATCTTGAGATTTTCTAATTAATCAGATCCCAGAAGCAGTTTCTTAGGAGCACAAATTTTCATTCATTTGCACACAGTTAAATAGTATTGCTATGTACTCATAATAATTCAATTTAACATCAGTCATTTGTTTGCACACTGTTAAATGGTCTCAAGTATAGAAAATTATTGAAAATTTCTATTTGACCCAATCACTCCAGGTCAGAGTTGACCTGGGAATAATGGTAATGAAGGGGTACTCCACATTCCCCAAAGTTCCAGGACTGAAGCCTCACCATTAGATGCAGTTTAGTATCATACACAGGACACTTATTGACAAAGGAGAGAAGTCTTACTCTATGCCAAGATGTTGTCTGCGACTAGACTATCTCCAACTTTAGTTAATCTTCACGAAAGGAAGGAGGAAAAATAAAAATTTAAAGAATTATATTATACGAGAAAAATGAAAGAAAATAGTTTTTGTTTTCTCTTTAAATAAAATCAAAACTTCAATATTAAAATGAAGTTAAAAAAACAAAAATATACCTTATATTTTCAAACTTGGGCACCTTAAGTGATGTACAATTAGTGAATTAAGTTAGTAGATTATTAATAGTGAGTTCAATCTTCACTGAGAGTTCAATATTTCTAACCTCATGCTACAACTAAAGAAAGCTCAGCAAGTGATGGCCCAATCAGCTGGGGCTGTAGAATACACTGACTAAGTCTCTGCAGAGGGATAAGATCCCCCCACCAATGACACTAAACAATGTGATGGTGAGGCTGGAGCTTTAAGGAATGTGGCCTACCACTTCACTGCTATTACTCCCAGGTTCACTCTGACCAGGTGTGATAGCACCTGATAGGGTCCAAGCTACGGGTCATATAGTTTAAATGTCAAACAGTTCTAAATGCAAACAAATAACTTATGCTGAATTGTTAGAAATAGAACTGTTTGATCATTTAACTATGTATAAACAAATGACTGATCTCTACTTGAATTGTTAGTGATACATAGCAATAATTGGAACTATTTAACTGTGTGCAAATGAATAAATAGTGTTGAATAAAATAATTTGTGTTAAATAGCTACACTTGCTTGAAACTATTCAACATTGTGAAAAAAAATAAGCTAAGTTGTTTAAAAATTTTATCAACAAAATATGTTTACAAATCATATATATTTTATATATATATGTATAAACAGGATTTGGCATTAAATAACCTACAATGGTTGATATACCGTAAAACCAAACCAATCAGCAAGTGATATTTTCAAATTCTTAACTTCATTTTTGTTCTGAAATTTGAAAAAAAATCTATAATTTTCCACCACCAGTTTGAATAATTGATTGATTTTAATGACATGTTAATTCATCAAGGATTATTTTATGCTGAGAGGTTAAGGAATCATGTTCATTGTACATTCATGTATGCATTTTTGGAATAGTTGTTTCTTATGAGTTTTTTCCCCACATAGTCTATCAAATACTAATAAATTTTAAGCATATTTGACCCATTGGTGAGACCCTAACAGGAACTACCACTCTGGGTCAAAGTGGACCTGGAAGTAATGGTGATTATATTTGTCTCCTTTTTTCTTTCTTCCTCAAAGTACAAGAATTTTTGAACACTTAAAAAAATCTTTATTCACATCTAAGGTTTTTCATTATTTTGTCATGACTGATTAATTTACATCTTACTTGAAGTTCAGTTTCTGTTGTCTTGTATTTTAGAATATTTAAGGGCAAATACCTGTCCTTGTTACCTGAAATTATGATTGAATGATTTTAATGGCATGCTAACCCATCTAGAATTATTTTATGTCTAGGGGTTAGGGAATCTTATTCATATTTACATTTTTTGAGTAGTTATTTCAGAGTTGGGAGGGTTGCACACATCAAATTGAATACGAATGATTTTTAAACAGATCTTTTTTTAACCATAGGTAAGACCCAAACAGGCAATAACACTTAAGGTGAGAGTAGACCCAGGAGTAATGGCAATGAAGGGGAATCCACATCCTCCAGATCTCCAGAACTGGAGCCTCGCCACCAAATGTAGTTTAATGTCATACCCAGGACACTGAATGAGTGACTGTATCTTTGTTGTTTTTATCACAATGTTTTGGCCAATATGTTCTTTGGTTGTCTTTAGGATTTTTTTTTTTTTTTATTGTAGTTGCCTAGATTTTCAATTCTTTCATCTAAATTGTTCATTGAGTACGTCTTTGGTATTCGTGAGCTGTAATCTCAAAATTGAAGATTAATAACAATTTTGGTTGATATGTTCTTCTGTCTTCCTATTTGGTCTCAAGTTCTGAGATGAAATCTAGTCAAAATTCCAAAGGTTTTTTAGAATATAGTCTTTTTTCCTACGTCTTTAATATGTATCACAGTCAATATTTTGTTTTTTCATGCATGTTACATCCTGTAATCATTACACATTGTTTTGCTTTTTTTTCCCCTTTTCTTTTTCATCTCAAGATTGATTTATTTTAATGGCATGTCAACTCATTTGGGGTTATATTATGCCCAGTGTTTAGAGAATTGCATACCTGTATTTTTATCACTTAGAATATTTGTACTATTGACCTCATCTTTATTGTTCCACTCACAACATCTTAGCTAAAATGTCCTTCAGCCTTCTTAATGTGTTTCATCTTGAACTCAGGAGCTTACACACAAGAGCAAATGTGTTCCCTTTTCTTTTCATATATAGTCAGCTATACCCAACTTTTCAACCTCTCCCCAACATCCTGCCTTTTGATGTTCCTCTAGCCTTACTTTTAGTGGGTGGCATGTCTCTTTGTATCGGAACAGTCTATCCCAGTGGATTAAATAAAAGGTTTAGTTCGAGGTTCTGTCTAGGCTCCTAAGATCTACATGAAACACCTTAAGAAAGCCAAAGAACATATTGGCCGAAATGTGATTACAAGAATAAAGATGAGGTCAATAGTCAAGATTCTAAGTGATAAAAACCACCAAGCTTCATCTTAGAAATTTAGACAAATAGCATATATGTTAATATTTACATAATTTGAGTACTGTCTTCAGTTTTTTTGCACACAGTCATATAATACTAAGTATTCCCATCTAATACAAATAATTTGAAAACAGATCTATTTGATCTGTACATGGAACCCTACAGGTACTACCACTCTGGATCATTATGGATCCAGGAGTAATGGTAATGAAAAGGTACTCTACATTCTCCAGAACTGGAACCTCACCACCAGATACAATATGTCATATGCAAGACACCCCTTTTAATGAGGGGAAGTCTTACCCCTCTGCTAGCATGGTGGGTTCATCTCAAGATGAATACCATGAATTTGATAAAGTCATAAAACAAGATGTTAGAGAACAGGCAAGATTGGAAAAGGTTTTGCTTTGGCCAAAATATAGGGATCAAAACAAAAATGAGAATGCTTTGCCAAATAATTCATCTAATAGCTATTTTAGTGTTTCCTTGTATTTGAGTTGATTATTAGCTCCCATGTGTCACTTGGCTGACTATCATTTGACCTATAATCCCTAACATTCCCAAACAGATTATTTTGTTTCTATCATTAAATTCTTGGCATTTCACTATTATTACAGCTGATAGGAACAAACAGAGAACTAAGCACAGACTTTTCAGAGAGTTCTCAAGAGACCTTATAATTCTCATGACATCATGGTATCATTAATTTCTAATGTTGTCATCATCATTAGAGTCAAATAACAGATACAGATTTTAGTTTATCAACTGAAGCTATCAAAGGATCTCATTATTTGTTGGAGGTTTGAAAATGGTTCTAAATAACAAGGCTTTCATAAGAGACAGGGAGTATCAGCAACATTTGACACTGATGTCAGGGAACAAAGGTAAAAAGGTCAAGAAGTGACAATTATTTATGGCATTCCTAAAAAATAGACCCCTAGAAAAAATTTTAAAATAGAATGAAAAATTTGAAAAAGATAAATAAATAAAGGAATAAAAATAAAATAAAACAGATATACAAAGATGAAGACATATGTAAGTGTATCAAGAAGTCTGTAGCCTAATCAAAACATTTGACACAATGTATATTTATTTTTCTATATAATCTGCTTCTTTGTCAATGTATTTAATTCAGTGGGGAATATTAATCACATAGATTAAATATTAAAGGATCAATTGATTTTAATGGAATATCAACCCATCTAGGGTTATATTATGCCTAGAGGTTAGGAAATCTTTCATTGTACATTCATACTCACATTTTTTATGTAGTTGCTGTTTTTTTTTTAATTTATTTATTCTTTTTACACAGTCCTATCAAATATAAATAATTCTTAAAGATATTTTACCAATATATAGGACCCTAAAAGGTACTACCACTCCAGATGAAATTCAACCTGATAATGGCGATGAAGAGGTACTCTACATTTCCCAAATCTCCAGAACTGGAGCCTCACTATCATATGGTTCAGTGACATACCCAGAATACCTCTTTTCTGAAGGTTCTTACCCCTTTACAGCATATTCTAAGCCCCACTAATAGGGTGATGAACAGTGAAAGTTTCAGTTCAAATTCTGGCTAACAACTGTCTCAGGATTTGGACTTACTGATCCACACTCAAACACAAACATACTTGTATACCAAACAAACACCATGTATGCCAAAGCTGAAAAAAAAGTTTGGATTAAAGTTTGATATTCACTTAAAAGTGTTATGGCAGAAAAAAAATTCCTTTTTCTATTTTAATCAAACTGAAATAAAGTCTTAGCTATGCAACATACTAAGTATTATTCAACCTCCAAATGTTTTGTTGGTGATGTTCAATATCAAACCACTGTTAAAAAAAAGAAATCAACCTACTAATCTTTGCCCTCAAGGTTGCATTCCTCAAGCCTAAATAAATGAAAAATAAAAACCAATATTTTTCTAATAGGACTTCTCCAAAGTTTCAGTCTTTCCCCTCCCCCTTCAAAAAAATGAATCAATCTAAAGTTACCTTGGTTTTTTTATCCTTTAATATTTAAATCCTGCACCCCACCCTTTCACAGAAGATAGGGTTTTGGAAAATTGTTTTTATTTCATTTTACTTTTCCAATCTTTATGTTTCTTCCATCAGTCTTCTTTGGATCATTATTTTAATCAGTTCCAGTTTCCGGTGATAGATCTAAATTGCTTCAAAATATATTTCTCAGTTTATTTTGCATCTTGAAACAGAAAATTATTCGGAACAACGGCAAAATAATTTTGATTAGTCATTTTTACATTTCATTAATTTTTTTTAAAACCAGATTTTGTATTGTTATTTATTTTACACAGACAATATTACTTTTCTCCCCACCCACCCTCTATTTTCAAGATGAATTTTATCTCCTCCTTAAATTTTGTATATGATAGTAACTTTCTTTTAAGCTTATTTTCTACTCTGTGATCAAATTCTTACAAAATCTTGTTAGATAACATCAGCAAAATCTTGTTAGATAACATCAGCAAAAGTCATTTAGAGAAAATTCTTCAGCAAAAAGATTACTGGAAATAAAGCCTAAATTTTATTTTCAAAAATTCTGTAAACATTTTCTCCAAACCTTTTTTTCACCTTATCCCTTTCACTACCAATTTAGACTGAAATTGTTTAGCAATAGTTTTTGTTTTAAATCTTTTTGCTACAAACCTTTTACAGATAAACTTCACAAACGAATTATTTTTTTTAAGTTTTGAATATGCAAAATTACGCTTGAGTAAGACATTTTAAGGGTTAAAATGAAAATGAAATTCAACTAGAACATGAATGGCTCAGTGAAAATGAAAGGGTTAAAATAATTGTCATATTGAATTCTAAAATGCTTCATTCTTTCCAAAGACATTATACAAAAAAAGGTAACTCAGTTTTTTCAGAAATTTCTTTCCAGTATTAGAGACAGAGAGGGGGGGGATAAAAGCATGAGTAAATATGTCCAAAACAAAAAATCTTAAAGTGACTTAAAAACAATTTGCTTTTTTGTTTTTTAACTTAGAAAACAGTCTGGATTTACTTATAAACATTTCCACAATTGAAGCACATTTTATACTAGGTAAGCTAATTTTAAAGTGGATGCCAAGTCTTCAAAATAAGTTCTTCCCAGCAATGTTTATACCACAAGTGCCAGAGTCGAACTGTCAGAAACGTTTAATGTTTATTTCTGAAAAATTAATTTATAAATTCATATTTAACTCTCAACTTCCTGTTCCGTAAGATAATGAACTTCCTTTTCAGACAAAATTATCATAAACATACCATAAATGGATACCAACCATAGAGCAACAATAAATCTACTAGCTTTGCAGACTATTGCCAGAAAAGTGAATTTGATTCTTATCACCCTTACAACCTGGTACCAGACAGATTGATTGATAGATTTTAAGGGCACGTCAACCAGTCTGAAGTTATTTAATTCCAAGAGAATCATGTACATGTTTGCATTTACATTTTTTTGAGTGATTTAAGTTTGTTGCACGTAGTTATATGATATCAAGTATTCTTATCTCATATAAATTTGCAAAGAGATCTATTTGGCTCATAGATTGAGCCCTAACAGGTAATATCACTCCTGGAACTGGGAGTAATGTTAATGAAGAAGTATTCCACATTACTCAGAGCTCCAGAACTAAGTTTCAACACTGGATGTAGTTTAGTGTCATATCCTAGACACCCCTTCTTGGTGGAGTCTTCGTCCTTAGCAAAAGATACAGTCAGTATATTCCAAGAGATGCTAACATAGTGTCTTTCTACCAGACTATGCTTGACAAATAAATAACTTCATAAAGCAGCTGACATCAAATGACGGTTGACAAGGTTGTCCTGTTGGCCATTACTATAGTTAACTTACTGCTCACTGGGTGGGTAGAGTTCCCTATGATCTAAGGGTTAATGTGCTAAACTGCAGCCTTGAAATAAGCAAGCTCAAACACCAATCATGCTGGTACACTCACTTTTGGACAGATAACCAAAGGAAAGATATCATTACCTCTAGCTATGAGTTAAATATTATTACTGCTGTTCTTCTTTGGCATTAAATATCCCATGAAGGTTGATATGCCATTGAAATAACTGCTTACTGGTTGTACCACTAATATAGCCTTGCGTCAAACTAGGTTAATTTCAGTAAATACTCATTGGAAAAATATAAAGTAATGATATTCCATGTTTATTTTCTGTTAGAAGAAAAATAGGCGACTTTAGATTTCCTTTTTTTTTTTTAAAACTCACAAGCATTACTTGAATTTTTTTTCAAAGATTCTTATGAGATTAGGACAGTAAAAGTTAAAGGTTACTTGCTGTCTGCTTAAGTTCAACAACTGAATTTCCTTCATTATTTATTCATTGAATTCTAACTTGAGTACCTAACTGCAGAGTAATAGCTAGCTATGGTTGGTTGGTTGGTTTTATAGCATATCAACCCTTGTTGGGTTATTTTTTGCCAAAGTCAATTAAACAGTTATGGTCTCCAATTATATACAGTACAAAAAGAAATCTTCACTATCATTTTAAACAGGTAAACATCATTTCAAACAGATCTATTTGACCTATACATGGGACCCTACCAGGTACTACCATGCCAGGTCAGAGTGGACCTGGGAGTAATGGCAACAAAGTAACTTCAGACTTCCCACAACTGGAGCTTCATAACCAGATGTAATTTAGAGTTATAACCAGGACACCCCCTTTTTTTTGGGGGGGGGGCTGTCCCTTCTGCAGGGAATGCAGTCAGCATACTCAAGGCCTCACCAGCAAGGAGACAAAAAAATTAACTTATTTTAAAATTCGATTTTTCTTTAACAATTATTTTTGTATATATTGCTTATTTATTTTTTTCTTTCTCGGTCACAGTGGACCTGGAAGTAATGGCAATGAAGAAATGACTTCACACTCTCAAATTCTGGAACTGGAGCTTCAACAGCAGATTTTTTATTCAACTCAGAACACCCAATATATAAGATTTTATAATAGTTCCTTTTAAGAAAATTAAAAGGAAAAAAAAAAAAAAAAAAAAAAAAAAAAGAAGGTCTTGGCAGAATAGAATTTAAAACCTCATAAGGGATGACCTCAATGACTCCTGAAAGTTTGCTTGAAATTAAGCTAAAAATGATGGAGCTTTAGTGATATTGGTAGACAGACATTTGTGTGAATTATAAGATTATGTTGACATAAAAAATATACGTCAACTAGTAATGAAAAGTTACACAGTACTTTCAGCAGCTAAAGCACACCAACTTTACTGTACATTGAATTAAAAACAAAAATGAAAACAATCTTATTGATCTTTTTAAATTTGATTTCAAGAAATAAGAGAATTTTTAGAAAAATTAATGCAATTAAAAAAAGATACAGAGGAAGTAGTCATTTCCCAACCACAAACTTGGTTGAAAACACATTACTCTGAAGAGTAACAAGGGAAACACTTTGAAACAGACATTCAACTTCTCAGGAGTCATTTCAAAGGGCAGCAGTCTTTGAATAATGGGGGGGGGCACATTTATGAAAACTTAGTTCACTGACTAATTTCAGATAAATAATCATAGTTGTAATCATGGTTTGGCTTTGTGGAACAAAGATCAAGAAGGGGCCGGTCCAGGCTGACTACAGACATATTCATAACTGATAAGGCAGACACAGGACAGGTAGGCACAGTGGTAGCTGAAGGTCTGGTCAGGGTTTGATAACATAGTATTGTAATTCCTCTTCCTGGGCCTTATGTCCTTTGAGAGTGACCCAGCGGGTGTTTTCAAAGGAGACAATATGGTTGGTGGTGGGATGCCAGGCATCACAGTTCTCAGTTAGAGTGGACCTTCAGCAATAGTTGATGTGACATGCATCAAAGGATTTTTCAAGTAGTCTTTGAATCGGTTCTTTAGTACCCCTCTGTTGCTATGGCCAATGGAGAGCTCACTACACAGTATGATCCTAAGTAACTAATGATTCCCACCCTGGAGAAGTGTCCAGTTCAGTTGTAATAATTTCTGGTTAAAATACTCTTCTATCAAAAATAATAGACTATACATAATATGCAAGATTTTACGTATACATGGAATTGGTATCTATCATGAAGCAATGGTCAAGAAGCTCATCTCAAAGTCTATTTGTTAATGTGGATTAGATTCTTACTGAGTTCCTTATTATCATAACCTTGTGTCAAACTAAGCTAAGCTTCTGAAATAACTAATAGATTCATGGAAATGGAAGATTTTTTTATGCAAAATTATGAATTTCAGTGGAAAGGAGGATGAAATTAAGCAAAAACAAAATGATTTATTTTTTCCTTCAATTCTTCAAAATACATTACTGTAATAATATTTTAAATGGATTTCAGTTAATGTTTTTATTCCAATAATCATCTATCCTAATTGATTTGATTAAATGCTTGGATGGGAATACACAATATTTTTGCTGAAAGTTTATAGGTCATCCAGTGATTTTTAATGAGAATTTCCTGAAATATGTTTTGTATTCCATAAAATATGGAGTTTTGTTATCATAGTTTGTTGCTTGACTTGTATGAAAAACTGAAGTTGACCTATACATAAAGTCTTTTTATGAAGTAATGATTTCTTGAAGAGGAAAAAATAACATCTATCTACTCATAAAAAACAATGATATTGTTCACACAACTTGGTTTCATCAGAAAATAATGAGAAATGCCACTATAATAACACAAAACACCAATACCTCAATGTTACCATAACAACAAAATTTCTCATTACTTGTAGTGAGACTAGATTGTTAATAAACTGACAACCCCCCCCCCCCAAAAAAAACACATATATAGCAACTGAATTACCAAAACTTGAAACAAAGATTAATAGTAAAACTACAAATAAAAATAAATCTTATTTCCAAAACAGATTATATTCTAAACTTTTCTGATAACAGAGCAATATAATTTTGTTATATTAAACTAGATAAATTCAATTCCATAATTATTCAATCATGAATAGAATGGTATTTTTCAAATATTCAGAAGAAACAGGACACTATCTAAGAAAAGACACAGATAATTTAGTGTCTGTGTATATATAAGTTGACCCACCATAATCAAGGGTGACCTAAAGGCTCCTTTTTCAAAAGCTATGACAAAAAGGTGTAGGGGAGAATGCTGTTCCTTTCCCTGGATTGCTCGACTTACCCTTGATCCATACCATGTAACGCCGAGTGTTAAACAAGTAGGCATCTTTGGTAGGACTCAACCCCATTCTTGTAGACCATTGGTGAATACTCTGTTATGCCAATAGTCTTATATATATATGTGTGTGTGTGTGTGTGTGTGTGTGTGTATGTGAAAAGATTGTTGGTTCAACAAGTAAATATTTAAAAATGTATAAAAATACCAAATTTGAAATCATTTGTTGACCTATTCATTTTAGGAGATAGGTAAGTAGGTATATATATATATATACACACACACTTACTAGAAATAATGAGTTAAAAGAACAACTAAAGTGCTATTGGCTCTGTAGATAAACTTTTAAAGTAAAATGTTTAAATATATTAAAAATTATTTTCATTGGAAGCAAACAGGCATAACAGAATAACTTAATTTTATCTTTAGTTTAATATTCAGAATTTACTGAAGATAAGAAAATGCAGAGCAACAAAGTTTGATATTTTATAAATACAATGCAATTGCAAAATTACTCAAATATTGCCATCACTTTTGGTAAGTATGAATTGATATTAAAAATAAGAACAAAAACATCAACTTCTATATACATGAAGATATACTACTTTATATGAGATTTTTAAAATTTCAGAAAACTTTCACAGGAAAAAATTTCATACTTCTTCATACTGAAAATAAAGAATCACATCAGCCAATACACAGGTAATAATTTAATTAGATCAATTAAATGCAAGAAGGGAATAGTTAGGAACACCACTAAAAATATCTACCAATTACAAAGAACAATGAATTAAAATATTCAAATATAACTGAACTTGAAAAATAGTTAAATGAAACTTTTTGACGTTTGTCCTAGCTGGCAAACATTTGGATTTTAATGCTTCAGGCCCAAACTCTCAATTTAAATAGGATTTTTTTTTTTCAATAGAGTTTCAAAATGTGTTTTAAATAGCATAAAATAAAAGGTTCCCTAACTTGTTGCCTCATTATTGTCAAAAATTGGTATCAAGCTATACATGAAGCAAATGATAATTTTGAGGGAGGAAAACAGAAACATTAAGAAAAAAAAGGAAAAAATTGAAACTCAAGTTATATATAAGACCACCTAATATATAAGAAAATGCGATATTTGCTAGCCTACAAGGCATGCCTATTTCTTTTAAAGCTAAATAAAATCCAAATACTTTATTGCATCTAATGTAAAATACTAGAAGTTGCGATGAACAATTGTATAATTTCTTTAAATAAATAAACAGGTAGGATGCAACACAAAATCAATTTTTAAACAGAGTACTGCAGATTTGAATTTCAGAGTTTCCCTTTCTCCTAGACTGGTTACCTTACCAAGGCTCAAGAAACCAGTTTGCCTGGTTATTTAGTCATATTTGGAAGGAGATTTGAACTCGGGTTGCAAATTCCAATTCCTAAGATAAACATTACAACACAAAACGCACAACACACTCTTTGAACCTACAACAAAAAAACTATATATATATATATATATATATATATATATATATATATATATATATATATATATATATAAAATAGTAAATGATAAAATAGATTGATACATAAATTTGTATGTTTATGACTTACTAAACTTTTAGCTTTCTTTACATTTTCAACTTTATATGGATCATCTGCAGTTTTCCACAGTAAATTGAAAAAATCCACCAAAAAATTCCTATTCAATGATAGCAAACCTACAAATAATGAAATCCAAGAAAGTTAAACCAGTGAAAGTTGAAGTTTAACTTTAAAGTGACTTTCTACCACCACCCTCCAAAAATGAATAAAATAAATATTAGAACTCGACTCTTTAGATAAATCTACTAAAAGATTTTATTAAAAGAAAAAAAAATGGATGTCGGTATTAGAATGGATCGCCTCTTGAAAAAAGAACTAGTGTGGCAAATGCAAGTTTTGAAGAAAATATGCTGCCTTAACTTTATATATATATTTGCTTTCTTAAAAAGCAGAATACAGAAGCAATGGAGAATATACTTAAGAGTGTTTATATTCAAAGGAATAAAAATCACAAAGCAAATAAAATCACTTTTCAAGTCAGTTCTTTTACATCTTAGACACTGCTTTTTTAGTTGTGCAGACTTAGAGAAACAAACTTTAAAAAATACCAAAGAGATCTTGGCTTTTCATCTTTCAATGGTTGACAAAATGAATAACAATAATAAAAGGAGGCAGTCAATCTAACCAGAGACAGTCCAGTCTCAGATGCAAATAGAAACAGAATCTTATTGTTGCCTCCAGTCAACTTCTTCATAAGCCTTCATGCTTTCAAATTTTCTTATTCACTTTCATCTTTCTAGATTTTATCAACACATTTTTTCCCCTCAAATTCAGATTTTTTTTCTTTTATATTTATTGTGTTCTCTCAAATTAAATCTAAATTAATTTCATTTTTCAGAAATCTAATCAACAACTTTGTTACAAAAATTCATTTTTCAGCATTGATATTTCAAAGAGATTAAATGAACCCTTTCTTTTTTTCTTTTCTTTATGTTTTAGTTGTTTGTAGGATTTACAAATCTAAAATT
Source organism: Sepioteuthis lessoniana (assembly GCA_963585895.1). Lineage (NCBI taxonomy): Eukaryota > Metazoa > Mollusca > Cephalopoda > Myopsida > Loliginidae > Sepioteuthis > Sepioteuthis lessoniana. Next base: position 10,899 of record CAUZXS010000234.1, on the reverse strand, counting down.
ACATGTCAATAAATATGCAACACTGATTAGGTTAAAAAAAAAAAAAAAAAAAAAATTTAATTTTTTTTTTTTTTTTTTTTTAAATTAATGAAATCAAAAAGTACTGGGCAACATTCGGTCATTCTTGGACTAAATGCCAAAAAGTCTGACATTTTATATCCAATATACAATTGGTAGAATACTTTTCATAAGATAACAATTAGCTAAAAGTACTTAACCTAAAAATAGTTTTATATTCCTACACTCCTAAGGTACTTGCTACAGGGCACAGCTGGCAACCCAGTCATGTAAATAATTGATGATATACAGATTGATGGATTTTAATGACATGTCAACCTATCTAATGTTATTGTATGCCTAGGAGTTAGGGAATTACATTCATTGAAAATGTGTATTTACACAGCATATACACACAGTGTGTGTGTGTGTGTGTGTGTGTGTGTGTGTTATTCACTAATATTTGCTAAGATGTGGCACAAGGCTAGAAATATTGTGCACTCAGTGAGACTCAGACTCACTAATAATAGTCTGTCAGTCTAACTTGCGAACCATTACACAACACTAAAGTATGATATTTTCATATACTAATTAAACTGCACAATTTTCAAAGGTTTCATATAGTAAATTTGTATAATTTTATAAACAAATAGAATTACAGGCACTTTTACGTTTGAAACAGAAGTGTGGTTTGACTGTGCTGTGGTTTGGTGAGTACTTACATTGAAGGTATCACTGAGATATACTCAGAGATACCTTCAATGTAGACACATCAATAAGTCTGAATGCTAATGATGAAAAACTCTTATATTACACAAAATAGTAAAAAATCTTTCAGTATAAACACCTTCATTATTGTTAATGAGCTTAATCCAAATATTTCTCCAATAATTACATACAGTGAAAATTTCAGATCAAAATGCAGTTACATGGCAAGTTACAAACTTATTGATCCACCTTTATGTTTCTAACTAAAACTCAAGTAAATAACCAGCCTTCAACAAAAAAGGGGGGTGGAGGGAGAAAAAAATGTTCATATTGTAGATGTAACGGTTCTTTCTGAAGGCAACCCCCAATGAGTTTATGAAAATTAGAAAAATCTGAGGAAATGTATAATGGTTTAATATATTTCTCATTGAGGTTGAATGTCTTGGTTTCATAGCTATTTTAATCTCCAATTCCTAGAAATAAAAAAAAAAACCTTACACAAAACTAAAAATATTGCACAGCTCCAAAACCAGGCAGAAAATAGATATAATTGATTGTGGCAGTCATATTCTAATCCACAAAAATAAAAAAAAAATAAAAAAAAGCAAATTCTAATGGCATTTTAAGAAACTATTGGAGTGCACTGGGCTAGTGGTAATGATGTTCCATTCCTAAAATCATGCCCGACTCCCAAGTCATCATCTGATAAAGATTTTGTTGAGAGTACGACTGCAGATGCATTTCAGCAGAGTGTCTGTCTATAAACACCCTCACAAACATGCACGTGCGCACACACACGAGAGAGAGAGAGAGTTGAAAGCCAAAGCTGTTCATTACATTAAAGCAATGTTATTTTATTGACCAAGGAGACATTTCATCATTGTAAGTACTTTCAATGTTGAACTAGGGCCAATCAAAGAATTAATATCAATTACATTATAGCCAGATAGCCACACTTGTCTTGAAAATTATTTGAAGCGATAACTTTTACTGATTAAAAATGGGCAAACAAGTTCTTATACTTTTGGCTAAGAAATGACCAAATTATTTTTTTATAAGCAAAGCCAAGATGATTGTAAAGGGTGTTTTTTCTTTATTTTTGATTCTATTTTTGGAAGGAAGTAAAGGTTCGAACATCAATTCTCACTAAGGTCTAAGACAGTGCTATCAGGTCAAGCCCTAACCCTAATTCCTGTCTTAAACCATCAGGTCAACAGAGCCCTAACCCTAACCTCTGTCTCAAGCTATCAGACCATCAGAGCCCCTAACTCTGACCTCTGTCTAAAACCATCAGGACAGCCAACTGTGACATAAATAGACCATTATAACCAATTGTCAACACAGGAAACAAGTTAGTGCACTTTCTTATCAACTAAATCAATTTACTGAAAGGGGAACAGTTATTGACTAATTTACAAGCATTTTTATAACAAGGAATATAATTTCTCTTCAAGACCAAGTCAAAAAAATAAATGAGTAGAAATTTGGTCTGGTTTCTTTCATTCTTTGTCAAATGTTTTCATTACCACATTGGATTATGAATAGATTTTTAAAAATGAGGTATTATTCTCTATCTTGAATACAGAATAAAATTTTGAAATATAATAAAAGAATTTTTATCATTAATATTCCTTGCTAAAATTGAGCTCATAATCAGTATTATCCTCATCTTTGTCATTTTGATTGCTACATTTTTCTGACCTTCCTTCTGCTGTTTTATCTTTTAAGAATTTAGGTTAGCATCTTCACTTTTGTTACTTGGATCATATTTTGGTTCTTCAACCTACCACAGGTATATACCCCAGCCAGTAATCTTTCAACACCCCTTATCTCATCTACAGTATTTTTCTTGATAAATTCTGCCACTACCAAAAATTCTATTTACTACATATATCAGATAATGTCAGTTTTAAAAACAAGCTTGACCTTGTGCCAAACTAAGCTCTATTTAGTAAATATCTATCTAATCTATATAAGCATATTTACTGTTTTGATAATGCAAGCCTATGGCACTTCAAGAGTAAACCAAACAAAATGAATAAATAAAATATCCCAGACATTCAGAACTTTGGTTCCTCACAAATAGCCATAATTTGGAAATCATTGTTGTCATTAGAAACTGCACAAGGCAAACTTGAAGAAGCAAAAAGATTGGTCAGAACTTCTCAACCCAGTTATTAAGTGCTTATGTCTTGCAACTCACCATAATTACTCCCAAAACAGATCATCCAGAATATGCAGAAGATAAGCACCAAATAGTCTATGATATTTGGAATGGATTGACATATCTTCATTGGAAGAGTCAGAATAGGTGAAAGTCTTTCAATTTGCAAAAGACAGTCCCATCAAAATAAATGGTAAATAAAAGTAAAATCAATGAAATATCTGAGTCTGGTTGAATTTGATGCATCACACTTTGACCTTTCTTCTATTTGAAACTATTCAGCATCATACCTTGACTATTATTCTATCTCCCTAATCCTGCTTTTCTCCAAGTCTGATTCTAGTAACCTTCTTCCCATAACCTGCAGTCTTTCTTCCGTTCTTCATCTACCATTCCATTCTTTTTCATTTCATCATTTTCCCCTTTACTTTTCTTCATTTTCTTGCTTTGATTATTCTTTATCCTCCATTTTTCTTTTCTGGTTAAATCACATTACTGCAAAAGACTTCTTCATTTCTCTATAGTGTTTATTTGGAATGCTCTTCCAATTTACAAGTTCAGTTTCAAAAGAAAAAAAAATTACTATAACAAAATCTCAATATTCTAATCCTTCTAAATAAACAGACATCTTTTGCATATTTATTTAGTTCTTTGGATAAAATTACATTTTTCCAGAATCCCAAGACACTAGCCAAATCAGTTGTCTTTTGCTTCCAAATAATTTGTTCTACAAAATCCAGAACAATAGAAAGACACCAACCCTAACTGACCAACAAGCAACATAAGGGAGATGTAAATTGTCTTGCCTTATTGTAATCAAATCAAGTTACATGTATAAGTTGATACCATTAGCATTGGTTCTTCTCTATGTACCTTTACAAATGAGATTTTACACATCACAAGTATAAATAAGACATTGGATCAGTATTAAAAAAAAAATTAAAAAAAAAAAAATTTAATCAGCCTGGTCTCAAGTTCCGAGATGTATTGTTATTATTCAAAGAATGACTAAAACTTGTATCCCACCATGTTGGCAGGGCTGAGAATATACTGACTGTATCTCCTGCCAAAGAGTAAGATCCCCGCAACCAAAAAAAATAAAGAGGAATTGTCCTGGATAAGACACAAAACTGCATCTGATAGTGAGACGGAAGATCTAGCAGTGTGGGTTTCTCCTTTGATGCCATTATTCTCAAGTCCACTCTGACCCAGATTAGTAGTACCTGTTAAAGTCCTATCTAAGGGTCAAATAGATGTTTCAAAATTATTCATATTCAATAGGACTGTGTGCAAAAAAAAAAAAAAACACTTAGAAAAAAATGTAAACATGAACATACAATGCAATTTCCTAACCTTTGTGCAACATATAATCCTAGACATAGTTTTTGTTTACAAACAGTTAAATGTCAAAACAGTCCTATCTCAAACAATTCAGTTTCGCAAAACTTCAATTTAGTTCTATTTGATCTATAGATATGCCCCTACGTCCATGTACAAGAGTCTATAAAAGAACATTACTTATGAGTTCATCCTTGCTTCTCCAGCAGTGCCCCATATGTCTTGGGCATCTTACTAGAATGATTTGTGAGATGGGAGACAGGTGGCCGGACAGCTAATTTTTTATCAGATGCTGCTTCCAAGATTTGTTCAAGATAGCACATAACATTTTGGTGTACTTCACACCTAGACTTTTTCTTTATGCATTTTGTTAGCATCCATATGATGCATCCATACAGTAGTACAGACAGTTACATCTTGAAAGAAATCTCGTTTTATTTTATTGGAAGCCAATGACTAAGTTCTTTTGCTTTGATCACTATATTTTAACCAGTAGGTTCTTCAGAATTCCTCAAGTGTATATTTTATCCTGTAATCTAAGTGATATCTTTACCTTTTCTAGTTTTGTAGTTCTTGACTTGTGTTATGACTTAAATCAGAACAATTCTCACATTGAGTAGATACAAAAGGTGAAAAAAAATAAGGTATCAGGATTGAAAATGTTCAAATGAAGACAAGTATACAGGTGAGCAACTTATATAATAAAGTGATCATGTCTAGACAGCTGTGACATCTAGACTTCACAAGAGTCAGTGCTAATTATGGATCCTTTTGGATCAATAGTTTTTTATGGAATACAGAATTGTGCAAGTACAACACTCATCAGGCATGGATGCCACTTCATATCATATCAAAAGACAAGTTTGAGAAAGGTAAATTTGCTGGAATAAGAGTGTTGAATGCCAAAGGGTCTATTTGGAAGAAAGTTAGTATTTTATTCTTTCCCAATTTCTGTCTTTGTAAATACATCTTCAGTCTAAACACTTTTTTTTTAAAACACACCAGATTCATTATATATTTGTCAAACATTTGAAGAATAGAAAAGTTACTGAAACATACATATAAGTATGTATATAAAAATAATGAGGATACTAGCCCAAATAATTTAAAGAATAACAAATTTCTGAAAATAGTAAAACCAAAAACTTCATCCACCAAAGCAACAAAAATGAAGATCCTCACCTGTATAATAAATGAAATGTTGAAATTACTTAATCTCAGAACACAAGAAAGGTCAGAGAGTACACCGAGAGAAATATACAAGGAGATACTGAAAAGTTCTCAGTCCAACCATCTTAGTCAACCATTAGTTTGAATTTTTTTAAAAATGATGAGCAAAGTGCATTAAACTGTGGGATGAATATATAGATTAGCATGCCTGTTTTATGGTTTTAGGTTATTGCAATCTTGTTTGGGCTGAGGACTTTTTAGCATGCTCTTGTATATCAGCAATAATTTATTGCTGATATACACTCTTACAGCAAATTGTTCCGTAAATTGAACTCGCTAAAAATTAATACTACAGTAGGTATTTCAGTATGTACTTATACTGAATAATTTTTCGTTGGATATAATTAAAACTTAAGATAGCTTTATATAAGAATATATAACAAGGGCTTGCTAAAAAGTTCTCTGTCCAACCAGGAACACAATTACTTTTTTGTTGAGTGTGTTGAACTGTGGGATAAATATCTGAATCAGAAAGCCTGTTTAATGGTTTTGAATTATTCATTTTTTGGTCACGTATTTATCCAACTCTTCTGACATGGGCAGGATGTGACACAAGGTCAATTTTTCAGCAAAGTAAAACTGGTTTGAAAATCAGAGTTTTCTTTCTTCAAGACTGATTGCACTACAAAGAATTAAAAAAAAAAAAGCAGTCAGTTCTACAATTTACCCATAGCTGGAGGAAAAAATAGATAGACTCATGCTTTCCCAAGGGCATTAGTACAAATTGAAAAACATACAACCTTGTCTAGGATTTGAACTTGGGTTGTTGATTCCATTTTATATGACAATAACCATTACACTAAGCAGACCCTAAAAAAGTAAATAAGTAAGTGAAGATGGCTAACTTAGTCAAGGGTGACCCGAAGGTTCCCTTTTTAATAGCTACTACACCAAAGAGTAGGGGAGGACGCTACTTCTTTCCCTGAATTGCTCCACTTCATCCTTGATCCTTACTTTATAAAGCTGAGTGTCAAGCAAGACGGCATCAAGTACCATTTTTTGAGTCTTTCGTATAATCTGGGATTGAAACCCAGTCTCCCGGACCATTGGCGAACACTCTACTCATTAAGCCAACATGGACACTTATTAACTCATGAAATAATGCCAATTATTCCTTTCCAAATTTAAAACAATACTAGAAAAGTTGAGGAATTCATTAAGTAAGATTCAGTAATCAAAACAAGATGAGGATACTACTCCAAATAATTCTCTGAAAAATAATTTCTCTCTCTCTCTTTTTCATATATTAGTAAAATGTAAACAAACATAACATATTTCAATCAAATTCTGGAAATATCTAAAAACATAAATGAAAGCAAAAATATTTTAAAGTTCTTCAATTTAAAATAATACAGTAAAAATAATGAACTTATTCAATTAGTGAATTAACCAATGTATAATTACTATTCAAGGGAACAAAATATAGGAGTAAGCAGCAAACAAAGCAGAATTTAGTAGCAAGAAGACTTGCACTTCAATAAATAAAGAAGAAAGCTTTGAAGGAAACAAAAAAGATAAATTAGGACTAATCAATTCTATATTTGCCAATTTTGTCTCCATTCATTCATGACCTACTTCTAGTTCTACCCTCTGAAAAATATATGTACATAAAACAAGAGATGTTTTCCCCTCCTCATGTTTAATTAGCAATGCAAAGTTACTGATCAATATATTGAACTTCTTATCTCCATCTTACTCCTAATATCTGTGTGTGTCATTTTATCAACTTCTATTTAGTTATTTATTTCTCTTGCAAGATTGACTGCAAAATGCAAAAGGAGGAGGGTTCAATTTGTTTAATTATATATATATATATATATATGTATATATATATATTCTAATTTGAAATCTTCCCTTTCTTTTTAAAAAGAGACAAGTTGAAATTACTTTACTTTCATTTTGCAAACCAATCAATTCAGATTAAAAATAAAATAAAAATAAAACCTAATTAATTGACAGATGGTTACAAAAGGAGCTGCTTTATTATTTCACTATTTTAAGGCACACTTAGCATAACTATAATAAGAAATATAATCAGAGTTTAAATCCTGGATGTGGTTGTTAGCATTTCACTTCAAACTAATGTACTGAGGAAAAGCAAGGATCTATCTTTTCTACCCCCAGCTATGAGTAAATAGTAGGGCAGCCAAAGTTCTTTAGCCTTGATAAAACAATCTGTCTTAAATCAGGATAACTATGAATTCAAACCAACTTTACTTCACTTAAAAATTGACCTTGTGTCAGATCCTACCTGTGCTGGTTGGTTGGTTGGTTGTTGGACATTTTGTTTAAAGACAAATCAACCCCTGTGAGCTATTTGATGCCAAATCTTGTGGGGATGGAGAGTGAATGTATTTATCAACTCCTTCAGATGAGCAGGATGTAACACAAGGTCAATTTTTTAAAAGGAGTTTAACAGGTTTGAATTCAGAGTTTTCCTTCTCTTGCTTTACCAAGGCTAAAAATCCTAGTCTGCCCTATTATTTTACCCATAACTAGAGGAAGAATAATTGGATTCACACTTTACCTAAGTGTATTGTGCTATGTGAAATGCAAACAGCATCATCCAGGATTTAAACTTGGGTAACAATGTCCATTCCATACGCCATGTTCATTTCATCAAACCACAAGCACCTCCTTATATATGATTTTATGTTTATTGATATATTAGTAGAAATAATTTTCATTAACTGCCTCTCTTGACATGGTTGACCTTCAGTTACTCACTTCCAGCAACTTCCCTTCCAGCACCTTTAAGATAAAAAAAGGTTTGGGTGTTTGTTTGCCATAAGAGCAATAGGAAGACTAATCCTATAGATGCTAGGGCTTGACCAACAGATTGATCAGATCAAGCTTCTCCAACCATCCATCTAGCTCAAATAAGAACCAAAATGGAGCATTGCAGGTAACATGACCACTAAGATGGCCCTACTGGACTGAGTGGTCTTAATGCCCAATCCAGTTTATACATGTATATTAGATATATATGATTTGTAAACATAAGTCAAAAGTTAAATTATTCCAAGTATTGCTATATATCACTAACTTTTCAATTAAACATCAGTTTACACACAGTTGAAAGATCAAACAGTTCTATTTCTAACAATTCAATTTAGCATAAGTCATTTGTTTGCACTCAGTTTAAATGTCAAACGGTTCTATTTGACTCATAGATTGGACACTATCAGGTGCTACCACACCAGGTCAGAATGGAGCTGGGAGCAATGGCAATGAAGGGGTACTCCACATCCCTCAAAACTCCAGCTTTACTGGAGCCTCACCATCAGATTGTTTAGTGTCATATCAGGACACTCATTTGATCTTACCCTTCTGCAAAGATGCAGTCAGTGTATTCTACAGCCCCAGCCAAATGGGATGGGAGGGGTTGAGTAAAAACATACATGATCTTATTTAATGTGGATTTACCACTTCATTTTGTAGTTTTGAGATTATACAGATATTTCCGCATACACTATTAATCATTAGATTAACATGCCAAGTAATCTCTTCAGGGCACTATTTACCAACCCCTCCGCTTGGGCAGGATATGACACAAGGTCAATTTTTAAGCGGAGTTTAACAGGTTTGAATTAAGAGTTTTCCTTCTCTTAGACTAGTTGCCTAACCAAGGCTGAAGAACCTAGTCTGTCCTACTATTTACCCATAGCTGGAGGGAGAATAATTGGATTCATACCTTTCCCAAGGGTATTAGTGCAATGTGAAATGCAATCAGTCTTGTCCAAGATTTGAACTCGTATCGCCGTGTTCATTTCCTACGGCGATAACGACTACACCACGGCCACCTCTTCAGGGCATCTCTCTTTGCAATAAAATTTTTATTTAGCCTTCTCTCTTTACCAAGTGGCAAATTGTAATGAGGTACATGGTACCAGCAGCCAGAAATGGTCTTTGACTGAATGTTCCAGAGTGTGTGGAGTTGCTGGTTCTCAACAAAAGTTGCTGGTATAAAGATTAGAAGGATAATGAGTTGCCTTCAATAAAAAAGAAAAAATACCACCCACTTTATTACTGACCCACTATGTTCTCATATCTGGGGGGACAAATAGATTCATCCCTTACCCAAGAGCTTTAGCACAAAGGGAAATGCAAACAGCCAGGTCTGAGATTTGAACTCAGGTTGCCAATTCCATTTCTTTCAATAATAACCATCATACTAAGTACACCTCTCAAAGTAAGAGCATTTTTATAATTACTTGGTAATCAGCAATACAGCATAGAATTAAAGTTTTTTTTTAAAAAAAGAAAAGAAAAAAGAATAAGACTTTAGATGAGAACCTTGCTAAATCATGATAGCTGGTGTAGCCTAAGGAATTGGCAGTAAATGATGAATATTTGAAGTATAGGCTTAAAATTAAATTCTTAACTGAAGATTCTTCTGTATTCTGAATTTCCACCATTAACAACCAAAGAATGGAATATCTAAAAATTTGGCAAACATAAAGGAAATAGTAAAAACTAATAACAAAGATAATAAATATCACTTTGTCCCATAATAGTTGTTACATTTGCATATAAATCTCATATGCTAAATATAACAATTATTAAGAGACAGAGGTAACAAGTAATAAAATGTGGAATAATGAAAAAAAATTACCTCCTTTTTTTCATGAATTTTAATGGATTTTGAAGATTATTTGCATATTTTCATTGTTATAATAATTGCCAGCTGCCATGTCTATAAAAACTTTCCATCACCTAAAAGGCATTTTAGATTTTAAAAAATAGAATAAAATACCTTTAAAGAGTGTAAATCTTGTTACAGAAAATGGCAAAAGTACATTGCTATAATGCAGTTCAAAATAATGAACATGCACTTATCTTCTAATTTAGATTAATCAATTAACTGTAATGTTCATATTAAAATGGAAGTTTTGTGTGTAATTAATGGCAGGAAGGAGACAAGTGCTTAGAAATTGTCAGATAAAACAATGTTTGCCACCAAATAATAATGTAAAAGAAGATAATGAAATTAACTTTTACATTAAGATTTTATATATGCATAAACTCATACACACAAACACACACACAAACATAAATGGTATTGCCTCTATGAGGAGAAAAAAGAAAAGTAAAAAAATGCATACATACTTTTATAATAGCAGATAGGTTTTATTACCTGAACATTAATGTAACATTTTCATAATGAATCTTATAAAGTTTAAAAAGAAAAACATGAGATTTTTATGTTGAATTCTTATTTTATTTCATTTACGTTAACTATTTATCTTAAGAGTTCAAAATGTCTTTCTTCCTTCCACAATAAGGTATGGCTCATATGAAAAATAAAATAAAGCAGATGGCTGAAATTTATCTTATCTGGATAGTGAATATAAATCTATATCTATATATATATATATATATCTATTATATATATATATATATATATATATATATCTATTATATATATATATATATATATATATATATCTATTATATATATA
>CAUZXS010000233.1:538757-551257 GCA_963585895.1 Sepioteuthis lessoniana | reverse complement strand
ATTGTTTTTTATTATCAATTTAACAAGAAATATTAAAATAATTACCCTGAATTGTTCAACAAAACTTCGATGTAATGTGCCTTTTTTATGAAGTTATTTTGTCATTTATTCAAAAAATATATAATAATCAAATGAATAATATTAATAAAATATAATAATTTAAAAATAGATATTAATAAAAATAAAATAATAATAATAAAATATAATAAGGATAATAATGGTAAAATATAATAATTATAAAATGCAATAATAAAATAAATAAGTAAATGAATAAATGAATGAATAAACAATAATAATAATAATAATACAATTGATAATATTATAATATGATAATGATGATAATAAAACATTAAAATTAAACAATTAATGATAATAATAAAATAAAATAATAAAAATAGATAATAATGATAAAATATAAAATTAATCAGATAAATGAATAATAATAATAATAATAATAATAATAATAATAATAATAATAATAATATGGGCGTTTTAAACGACTAATAAACAATATCTCACACGACAAAACCTGGACATGGCTAAGAAAAGGAAACAGAATCTCTCCTTATAGCAGCACAAAACAACACCATAAGAACCAATCATATCAAAGCGAGAATAAATAAGACTCTACAAAATAGCAAATGTAGGCTATGTGGTGACAGAGATTAACCATCAATCACATAATAAGCGAATGCAGCAAATTAGCACAGAAGGAGTATAAGACTAGACACAACTGGATGGGCAAGCTGATACACAGGGAGATGCGCAAGAAATTTAAATTTGACCATACGAACAAATGGTATATGCCCAACCCAGCAACTGTCCTAGAAAATAACACACATAAGCTCCTATGGGTCTTTGACATACACACGGATCACCTAATCTCGACCAGAAGACCAGACCTAATTATAATCAACAAAAAAAAAAAAAAGAACTCGCAATATTGTTGACTTTGCTGTCCCGGCTGACCACAAAATAAAACTGAAAGAATGTGAAAAGAAGGACAAGTACCTCAACTTTGCTAGGAAATTGAAAAAAACTATAGAACATGAAAGTGACAATTATACCAATTGTGATTGGTGCTTTTGGTACAGTAACTAAAGGATTATTAAAGGGACCGGAGGACTTGGAAGTTGGCGGAAGAGTGGAAACCATCCAAACTACAGCATTATTGTGAATAGTAGAATACTGAGAAAAGTCCTGGAGACTTGAGGAGACTTGCTGTCACTCAAACTCTAGTGAAAAACCATCAGCATTCGCTAATGTGAAAAACTCTAATGATTAAACAACATCAACAACAACAACAACAACAACAATAACAACAACAACAATAATAATAATAATAATAATAATAAAACTTGAGGAAATAAACAAGAAAGTACTGGTGGAAGAAGGAAGATTTAAAAAATACAGATAAAGGGTAAAACAATACTGACAAAATAGAACATTCTGAAACAACGAAAGAAAATTCTACCATTAAGTTGGGGAAAATGACACGAAAGCATACCAACAACCAGATGCAAGAAAGTTGATTAATTTTGGAGTAAAATATGCTAACCAAAAGAACATAACAAAAAAGCCGAATGGATAAGCCAGATGGGGAAAGAGTGAGAAGGACTCGAAGAAGGACCGAAAGCAGAAATACACATTGATTTACTGAGAATGACACTAAAATATATCAAACTGGAAAACACCAGGCCATGATAGAATACATGGTTTCTGGTTTAAGAAATTTACCACCATTCATGATAGACTAGCACTCGAAACGAATAGATGTCTATAAGTCGCAGACTAGGTTCTTCAGCCTTGGTCAGGCAACTAGTCTAGGAGAAGGAAAACTCTGAATTCAAACCTGTTAAACTCAGCTTAAAAAATTGACGTTGTGTCATATCCTGCCCGAGCGGAGAGGTCGGTAAATATGGATGTCTATAAGTCGCCCACGTACCCGAATGGATGACCAAAGGAAGGACTACTCTGATCCAAAAGGACCCCAGTAAAGGAACCGCCCCAAACAACTACAGACCCATAACGTGCCTACCTATGATGTAGAAAATACTAACGGCACAAATAAAGGGATTTATTTCTCACTAACAAGCCGCAGATTGTTCCCTGAGGAACAGAAATGATGCCGCAAAGGATCCAGAGGCACAGGATAACTACTCTACATTGGACAGCATATCCTCAACAAGAGCAAAACAAGACGGAGAAAACTATGGGCTGGATTGACAACAAAAAGGCATATGATATGATCCCATAAAGCTGAAAAATATACGGTCTCGAAATGTACAAAATATCAGATGAATTCATAAACTTTATCGAGAAAACCATGAAAACCTAGAGAGTGGAATGGACAGCAGGAGGGTAAAACTTCGCTGAAGCAAAGATCCAAAGAGATACACTATCACCATTATTATTTATAATTGCCATGATGCCACTCAACCACATACTTAGTAAATGCACTGCCGGATACAAACTTAGTAAATCACAGGAAAAGATCAATCACCAAATGTACATGGATGACATCAAACTATTTGCAAAAAATGAAAAAGAACTAGAAACTCTGATACACACTATCAGAATATATAGTCAGGACATAGGAATGGAATTTAGCATAGAAAAATGCGCCATGCTAGTAATGAAAAGTGGCAAACAACATCTGACAGACTGAAGGGAACAGCCAAATCAAGACAAAATTAGAATGTTCGGAGAAAAGGAAACCTGCAAATACTTAGGGATACTGGAAGCTGACACCATCAAACAAGAGGAGATGAAAGAAAAAATTAAGAAAGAATATCTCCGGAGAACCAGAAAGCTACTCGAGACAAAACTATGCATGAGAAACCTTATCAAAGGAATAAATATCTGAGTAAATATACCTCGTAAGATATTCGGGACCATTCTTGAAGTGGACCAGAGAAGAACTTAAACAAATGGACGAAAGAACAAGAAAACTAATGATTATGCATAAAGCATTAAATCCCAAAGATAACATTGACATATTATAAGTTTTAAGGAAAGAAGGAGGAAGAGGACTTGTCAGTATTGAAGACAGTGTTGACGCATTAATACAACGACTTTAAGAATACATACAAAAGCGTGGAGGAAGACTGATTACAGCCACCAGATACAATACTGAAAACGTTACGACTTACAGAACGACAATAACCAGAAAACAAAAATGGAAAGGAAAACAACATGAACGTTTTAAGCGACTGATAAGATACATATCACCACAAGAAAACCTCAACGTGACTAAAAAAGGATACCTTAGAAGAGAAACAGAATCTCTTCTAATAGCAGCACAAAACAATGCTATAAGAACCAATCATATTAAAGCAAGAATGGATAAAACACAAAAAAACAGCAGATGTAGGTTATGTGGTGATAGAGACGAAACGATCAATCACATAATAAGCGAATGAAGCAAATTAACACAGAAAGAGTATAAGAGTAGACACGACTGGGTAAGAAAGTTGATCCACTGGGAGATGTCCAAGAAATTCAAATTTGACCATGCAAACATGGTATATGCACAACCCAACATCTGTCCTGGAGAGTGACATGCACAAACTCCTTTCTGATTTTGACATCCAAACGAATCATCTAATCTCAGCCTGACGACCAGACCTTATAGTAATCAATAAAAAAAGGAACTTGCAAAATTGCGGACTTTGCTTTTCCGGCTGACCACAGAGTAAAATTGAAAGTAAGTGAAAAGAAGGATAAGTACCTGGACCTTGCTAGAGAATTGAATAAATTGTAGAACATGAAAGCGGTGTTTATACCAGCTGTAATTGATGCTCTTGGCACAGTCATCAAAGGATTAATAAAAGAACTGGAGGACTTGGAAATAAGAGGATGAGTGGAGACCATCCAAACTACTACATTATTGAAAACGGCCAAAATACTGGAGACTTGAGGAGACTTGCTTTCACTCAAACTCCAGAGAAAAACCATCAGGTAACGCTGATGTGAAAAACTCTCAAGAAGTAAATAATAATAATAATAATAATAATCAAAATTAACAATAATAATGATAATTATAATAATGATAATAATATGATCCACAGGCAGATGTGCAAGAAATTTAAATTTGACCATACGAACAAATGGTATATACATAATCAAGCACCTGTACTAAAAAAATAGCACACATAAACTCCTATGGGACTTGGACATACACACGGATCACCTAATCTCGGCCAGAAGACTAGACCTAATTATAATAAAAAAAAAGAAAGAAAGAACTTGCAATATTGTCGACTTTGCTGTCCCGGCTGACCACAGAATAAAACTGAAAGAATGTGTAAAGAAGGATAAGTAAGTCGACCTTGCGAGGGAACTGAAAAACCTATGGAACATGCAGGTGACAATTGTACCTATCGTAATTGATGCGTTTGGAACGGTAACTAAAGGATTACTAAAGAGACTGGAGGACTTGGAAGTTGGCGGACGAGTAGAGACCATCCAAACTACAACATTATTGAGAACGGCCACAATACTTAGAAGAATCCTGGAGACTTGAGGAGACTTGCTGTCACTCAGGCTGCAGTGAAAGACCATCAGATAAAACTGATGTGAAAAACTCCCGAGGAGTAAATAATAATAATAATAATAGAATGACACACAAAAACTCCTACGGACTTTGATCTACAAACGGCTCACCTAATCTTGGCCAGAAGACAAAACCTTATACTAATCAACAACAAAAAAAGAAAATCTGCAAAATTGTCGACTTTGCTGTCCCGGCTGACCACAGAATAAAACTGAAAGAATGTGATAAGTGAGATAAGTACCTCGACCTTGCTAGAGAATTGAAAAAACTATGGAACATGAAGGTGACAATTATACCAATTGTGATTGATGCTTTTGGCACGGCGACTAAAGGATTATTAAAGGGCCTGGAAGATTTGGAAGTTGGCGGCCGAGTGGAGACCATCCAAACAACAGCATTATTGAAAACGGCCAGAATACTGAGAAGAGTCCTGGAGACTTGAGGAGACTTGCTGTCACTCAATCTCCAGTGAAAGACCATTAGCTTACGCTGATGTGAAAAACTCTAATGAGTAATAATAGAATATGATAATAATAAAATAGAATGAAAAACTTTTTGCTTGACTAAAAAAAAATTACATTCGCCGAAAAATATTTACTCCCATTTTTAATGTAAATTTATTAATTGTTTTATATATTTTGATATTCTTAAATCATCCCATTTTTAATTGAATTTTGTTAATAAGTAAAACTATATTCAACTAATTTTGAAATTTCTACTTTGTTATCATATATAAAACTAAAAAGTAAAAAAAGCAAATAAGTTGAAATATATTTTGATATTCTTAAATCATCCCATTTTTAATTGAATTTTGTTAATAAGTAAAACTATATTCAACTAATTTTGAAATTTCTACTTTGTTATCATATATAAAACTAAAAAGTAAAAAAAGCAAATAAGTTGAAATATATTTTGATATTCTTAAATCATCCCATTTTTAATTGAATTTTGTTAATAAGTAAAACTATATTCAACTAATTTTGAAATTTCTACTTTGTTATCATATATAAAACTAAAAAGTAAAAAAAGCAAATAAGTTGAAATCTTTGAGTGAAATTCAAAATTAATTCATTGAATATACCATTTTTACAATGTCAGACAAAATAAAATAGAAATTACATTGTATATCTATAAAATGGTTTGAGTAAACTATATCAAGTACATTTTGTGCTTTTTGAAAAAGATACATACCTAAGCGTGGGTTTTGATTGTACTTAAAATATTAGTGTGACAAAATGTAATAAAAAAGAAACAAATCTTTATCATCCGTTTTTTGGATTGTTTACAATATCTTTGTTGTTGTTGTTGTTGTTGTTTTGTTATTTACTTTTTAAAAATATTTTTAAAATATTGTTAAAATATTTTAAAAGCATTTTTATTCTATTTTATTGTTTTACAATTTTTTTCTTTTTGTATTCAAGCATACAAAAAAAAGTATCGTTTTTAAAGTGAATTGGAAAATGATAAAGAAAGTGCGTTGGGTGACTACAGAATAACAAACACAAATCAATAGTAAAAGAAATGTCTGGATAAAGGTTTGGAGTTGCAAACATTTGAAGAATAACATTTATATTCAAGATTTTGGCACCAAATAGCTCTGTGATTGAACAATTTTAGCACTGGAAAATGTTTTCTTAAAAGAAATAAACATGTCTCCTATATCTTCATTCTTCAAATAATTTGACTCCGTCAGTTCCCAGAAGCAGCAACTTTAATTTCTCAATAGCCTTGAATCAACAGGGACTGATCCTCATAATCTTTTACTGAAGCTTGGGTTACCGATCATACTACTCCGTAACCTAAATCCTCTCAAACTTTGCAATAGCATAATTCCTACCTAAAAAAGTTGTATGCCCCATATACTGAAACCCATACGGATTAGGAAAATTTTCTGGAGGCAACGGTTTCATTCTTAGAATACGTCTGCGACCAACTGACTTGTCGTTTGTGTTTAAGACTCAAGTTTCATAATTCAATTTCGGTTTTGCTATGCCCATCAACAAATCTTTATAAAATAATCACTGAAAGTTGTTGGACTGATTCTAGCAGATCATGACTGTTTATTTAATCTTTGGTTGCATCAAAGGGGAAAACTAAGAATTTTGTTTATTTTGAAGATTTCAATTAAACATGTTATCTGATGCTGTTGAATTTACCGACTGCATCTCACCAGAGAAGTAAGACCCCTCACCACCAACCACGAGTGTCATGGGTATGACATTAAACAATCTGATGGTGAGGGTCCAGTAATGCTAGTGGTTTAGGGAATGCAGAGTACCACTTTATCGCTATTGCTTCCAGGTCCGCTCTGGCCTGGAGTATAGTAGCATCTGAAAGGGTTCTATCTATGGTTGAAGTGGAACTGTTTGACATTTAAAATGAGTGCAAACAAATGACATATGCTAAAGTGAATTGCTTGATATGGAATTGTTTGATCATTTAACTGTGTGTAAACAAATGACTGATGTTTAATTGAATTGTTAGTTATATTTTCGCTGCCTCCCACCTGATAGGACTTGACACAAGATCAATGATCCGACGGTCGGCTGAAAGTGGGGATTTAGGGGAGGGGAAGGTCGGGCACGAGCCGAGGCTCGAACCCTGCTTGTCTGTGCTGCTCATCGACCCACTTAGTGCAGTGTGGGCCGAATGAGCCTAGCTGGTCTTGGACCCAAATTTGGGTTCAGGCACGTATGCCTGCTTATAGCTTAAACTGGACAGCAAGGTCTAGTGCTATACAAAGGGGACAAAGGTGTCAATGTTGCAGTTCGCCCACCCGAAGGTGGCCCAGCCGAAGTTGGAAGCCTTTCGGCCTCGAATCTGCCATTGATTTCGATACCCCATCCGGCACGAATGCCAGACGGCTCAACAAAGACCAGGTAAGTATAATTGAATTGTTAGTGATACATCGCAACAAACTTGGAACAGTTTAACTATGTGAAAAAGAAGGAGCTTAGGCTCGTTTAAAAATGTTAACAACGAAATGTGTTTACTAATCATATGTAATGTATATATATATATATGTATAACAAGATTGGCATTAATATTCTACAATGGTTGATATGCCATAAAACAAAACAAAACCGAACAAGACAGTGAATAAACATGTTATAAAACTCAGAGATATGAAAACACACTGTAATCCTATTAGTAACATGAGCCAAATTTGTAAATTACTGCATGGTGCTATCTTGATATAATACACGGGAAATGCTGTGTACTTCTGCTATGTATTATATATATATAATTGTAATATTTTAATTCCTATCATTGAAAAAATAAGGTCAAGAACGCTCAGTTGTATGTATGTATGTATGTATGTATGTATGTATGTATGTATATGAGTGTCATTGTACAAGCGCTCGCCACTATAATACCATGATGTACAAATGTTCCCTCATGATCTTTTCATTAAACAACCTTTTTCTCCGAAAAGTCGCATGGCCAAAGTGGTATAGCGACGTGTGCAGACTTGACCAGTGAGAGCACGCAGTTATATATGGGCAGAAAATGTCTTAACTTGACATCTTTGTTGTGTCCTCCCGTGACAGAAACTAACTCTAGTGGAGATTTTTAGCGGGGGCGTGATATTATGAGGGACAGCAGTGATCTGTGAAAGATTAGGCAGTTAAAGAAGATGTACGTGAGGGTAAAAATTTACAGTTATTAATTTCTGTGTAGATTTGTGATGGGAAATTTGATATGATGGGAATTTCCAAGAGTAATTGCTACTTTCATATGCTCTGATGAGGAAGCAGATAAATGATTGTACTGTTAAAACACCACGGTCTTCCAGTTAACCTCTCTTTCCACTGTGTCCGCAAAAGATCTAAATTAACAAGTCTCATACTGAATGTACAACAGCAACAGAAGAAATAAAAGTTTTGCGGCCAAAGCTTTGGAAAAATGTTATTTGTTATACCATTTCAAAGATAGTTGGTGTTCATTTTCCAAAATCTAGAAAGGTTATCCGATTATATTTAGTTTGGTTTGGTTATTTAATGGCATATCAAACATATTGAATTATTTGATGCCAAAGCCATTCTGCTAGAAGGTCAGGAGTGGTACTATTTAACCCATAGCTGGGAGGACAAGGGGATTCATACCTTTCCCTATGGTACTTGTCAGAAAATGAATATAAAGCGCGACTGGAGTTCCAACTTGCATTCTGCTGTCCAGCGCTTTAACCATTACACCACGAGGACACCCCCTTTAAATCATATATAACAATAAATAACAATTCTTTATTTCAATAACTATTGAAAGAAAAATATAATGTGAAAATCCAATATCTTATCAACGTTACATCGTTAATTGATATAAGAGACAAGGAAATGCACGCCGCTTTAGATAAGATAACCATACCGTCTTGTGGCTGTTGGTGGCACCAGGTGTGGCAATACTACCTTAGCAATTGAAACTTTGATATCACTACTGGTTAGCGGCTGATGAAGAGAAGAGTATAGCAATCGCTCGATGTATTTTGAAAATTTATAGACTTCAAACTTAAATTTGTTTTGTTTGTTTTTTTAATTTATAAATTTTGAACTTTTGTTTTCTCTTCACATTTTCAAGATTCATAGCAATTGAAAACGCACTTAGCGTAACGATTATTGTTCTAAAAAAATGGACATGACGAGACAAGTTTAAATCCTAGCCGAGGCTGTGTACCTTTCCCTTCGTACTAATGCCCTTAAGAATGGCATGAATCTACTCTGCGACACCCTCCCACCAACTATGGGTAAATAGTAGGGTAGAGTTAATATCTAAGAGAGAGGAAATCTCTAACTCTACCCCATTAAAGACTATTTACTACAGAAACTGCAGTGGTATGTGTCCGTGGCTCCAGTACCCCTCGAGAAATTTGCAGTTTATGTATTATAGAAATATAATACAAGTAATATGACTATAGAAAGTGCTTGAATTAATTTTTTTGTAAAGAAATATATCTTGAATTATTTACCACTGGAAAATGTTGTAAGCGTTGCAAATTATTTTACAACAAAATGCATTAAAAATGACCAAAAATTAATTCAGGTGCAACAGAAAGAAAGAAAGAAAGAAAAAGAAAGAAAGAAAGAAAGAAAGAAGAGACAGAGAGAAATCAATAATGTATGCATCAGACACTTATTGTCTGTTTTAGAGGAAGGATGAAAGAGAAAATGGAAAAAAAGAGGACTAAGTTGAACAATCATAAGCCTGGGATCTTCAGCTTGGTGTATTGGTTACCATATTTACCAACCCCTCTGCTTGAGCAGGATATGACACAAGTTCAATTTTTTAAGCGGAGTTTAACAGGTTTGAATTCAGAGTTTTCCTTCTAGAGAACCCAGTCTGTCCTACTATTTACCCATAGCTGGTGGGAGAATGATTGGATTCATATCTTTCCCAAGGGTATTAGTGCTATGGTGAAATGCAATCAGTCTCGTCCTGGATTTGAACTCGTGTCGCCGTGTCCATTTCCTACGACGATAACCATTACACCACAGGCACCTCCTTTGTGTATTGGTTACTATGTGCATTGATCGTTTCTTGTTAAGGGTCAAAAATCAAAATCATATAGCATAAAAAAACAACAAATAAACCAGTATATCCCAGGTGATATCAGTTCAATATAGAATAATTTTTATTAAGTAAGACAGAGATTACTTCTTTTTGAATAGTTTTATTTTTTCCTGGGTTACTAGCTAAATCAATTAGCCATATTGAGGAGAAAGTTCATAAACAATACCACAATGCTCTTTGTTCTTTGAAACTTAGAAAAGGTGTAATTTGAATTACCTCAAATTTTGAATCATTTCATTTTCTTGAATTGAAACAATATTCATTCATAAAAACAAAGTTTAATTTTATATTATTTTAATAATTTTTATTTTTTGTATCGATTATATTCAAGTTTCGTCTCTACAAAATCTAAAGAAAAAAAAAAGACCAAGTTTGAAATAATACCCAAAATCTTCAGAATTTCTGCCAAAGGAACAGATGAGCTGCATTGACATTGATGATTAACTGGCTGGAACCACGATTATTCATCCCATCTTGTCGGCGATTAGGTGGGTCCTGTTGTATCATATCTAGAGTATTTTCGTTGCTATAAAATTATATCATTTTTATAATTTAATTAGTCTAAAACTTATCAGGTAGCCTGGTTTATTTTTAAAGTCGCTCTAGAGTTGCGTGTCTTTGGCAGATAATGGAGCCTATATCTATTCAGGTCTGATTTGAATTGAGGGTTTTCCTTCTCCTAGACAAATACAAATGTTAAAGAGCACAGCCTGCCCGACTATTTACCTATATCTAGAAGAAGAATACTTGGATTCATATCTTTTCTGGTGCTTGTGGCATAATTATTATGGTCGTAAGAAATGGACACGGCTACCCGAGTTCAAATCCTGAACAAGACTGTTTACATTTCTCATAGCATTAATACCTTTGGGAAATTTATGAATCCTATTATTCTCGCACCAGTAATGGATAAATAGTGAGGCAGACATGGCTCTTTAACCTTGATTTGGCAACTGATCTAGAAGAAATGGACACGGCAACCCAAGTTCAAATCCTAGATAAAGATGTTTGCATTCACATCGTGCTAATACTCTTTGGAAACGTATAAATCTAACTATCCTCCTTCAAGCTATGAGTAAATAGTAGGGCTGGCTGTGCTCTAACTCTGATATAGAAACCGGTCCAAGAGAAGGAAAACTCTCAATTCAAACCATATCTGGACAGGATTCTGCCAGGCTATTTTTAACTCAAGACTATATGAGTAGCATGTTCACGACCCAACAAGGTTACAGGAACTGCGATGATGATTTCATTTAGAACAACATTTTTTAAAATTTTTTTTTTAATGACCTGTTAGTTCTACAGAGGATTGAACTTAGTATGTTCATACTTGTGACATTAATCTTCTCCGGTTGAAGATTTCATTTTTCAGGGTGACTAATCATCTATAATGTATATATTAACCTCTCCGCTTCGAACAGGATGAGATACAATCTCAGTTTTTTAAAGCTGAGTTACAGATGGTTTAAATTCAGAGGTTTCTCTCTCTTATCCGGTAACTTGTTGATTCTTTTCAAGTAAAATTCAGCTGGTTTTGAGCTCAGGAAGTTTTCCACAAATCTTTTCACCTGATTTTGAGATAATTTTTCTCATTCAGAACGTTTTGTCTTGAACAAAAAAGAAATCACTTGATTCAAGATCTGAAAAATACGATTGATGTAGATATGATATGAATATAATAGATGTGTGTAGAACAGATCATATTAAATCCACAATTCTCTCTCACTTAATTTTTGCTGAATGTGCCATTGCGTTATTATGTTTCTTCTATTGACGTGTGTGGGACGTTTTCTTAGTAAAGTATCAGATATACGTCGCAGCTGTTAATGGAATAAGTCTACACTAGGTGTCGCATTGTAGTTTAAAAACTCAAAATGAATAACACCGTGGTGACCCTGCAATACAAATATTATAAATTTTCTTCATGAAGTCCCGCCTTTGAGGTATTTTGCGGTTCGCCAATGGTCTAGGAGACCTGTGTTCAATCTCAGGTCGCGTCATACCAAAGACCTTAAAAATGTTACTTGATACCCACTTGCTTAACTCTCAGCAATATGTGGTACGTATCAAGGGCAAAGTGGAGCAATCCAGGGAAAGGAGTAGCGCCCTCCCCTACACATCGGTGTGGTAGCTATTGAATAGTTAGCGTTCTGGTCCCTCTCGACAACGGTCACCAACAACTTAATACTTGTCAATCCACCGCCCTTTTGCTTTGAACATTGTCATAAAAAAACAATTATTCGTAGCCTATTGTGGTATTCTTGAGAAAAGGGTCATTTCTCTGCCTTGACAGAAAACCTGTTGCTATGGATATGCGATTTCCCTTATTATTTTCACTTAGAGTATGAACAACAAAACGCCAAGTTTGTTCATTTTTCCT